>JACXSJ010002329.1:0-48480 GCA_014851325.1 Pentalonia nigronervosa | reverse complement strand
TTTTTAAGTTTATTGAGGTATTTTTGCATTTTTTTTTTATAGAATTTTTGTGTGTTCTTTGGGTCATCAACATGATAACATATAAATAGGCCCTGCTTCCCCAAATATAGTTAATATTATATTATATTATAGATTTAATAGTTTCTACTATTGTATTGGTGAATGGAACATATACTTATATACACAGTTTCCACTTTGAGAAAAAAAAGTCTGAAAGCAATAAACATATAACAAAATAAAATTATATCTGTTCATTTAAAATGAATGAGTGAAAAATTGTTTGGTGGGAAAAATGTCAAGTCTTGCTTTCTACTAAAATGCTTGAAATTGAGGAGTATAGTTAGTGAACACTATTTTTATTATCGTATCAAGTTGTTCGTTTGTGAGCAAGGATCTCAAAAAAGTCAAAACGGGTCACTGCCCACCGATAATTAACGGACTGCAGTAAACGTGTAAATGGCAAACGGTCACCCAATCCTGTTTAAAAATAACAATATGAGCTATAAGATATGCTTCGTAATCAGTATAATATCTGCTTCCGTCGGTAAAATCCAATGAAAAAAAATCATAAATTGCAACACTAAAAAGTATAATATATTATCGACTTTTACTTTTTTTTTCCTTGTCTGCGGGCCGGATATAATTTGTCCGAGGGTCCTTATTTAGTGACCTCTGATATAGATATTATAAATTACAATATTAAACTGTATGACAGATGTTTTATATAGTGTTAATTATTTTTATTTATATGTTTAAAGTTGTGTGTGAACTTGAGTAAAAATGAAGAAAATGAAGATAATGTGATACATAAATTTCTGTTTTTTTTTTACTAAAAATATTGTGTAACATTTACAATAATATTAAGCAATAATCATTGTGCGCATCTAGTAGAACATGTACAGCGTCCGACTGCATCTGGAATTCAGTTTTTGGTTCCATTGTCAATCCATGATCATTCAACATTCATGCGGATTGCGCTGGAGTCACATTATTGTCATCTGTAGTATTGCTGGGGGCTAAGTGTCCGAGTTCATAGCGATAAAAACTTTTTACAACGTACATCATTAACAAAACGATCACTAAAATAAACGATTAACAATAATAATATTATAAAACGATTCGGATAACGGTTTCCCGACAAACATTTGATACATACGACTAGAGATAAGTCCAGTACTCAAGAAGAACAGTGGTTGATCAGATAAAAATGCCGCACAACTGTAGTAAATGATTATATGTATTAATACCATTAAATACATCACTAGCCAATGCTTGATATTTTGAACATTTTGCTGAAAATAAAATTAAGTTTTCCCAATTAGTTCCAACGATTTTCGTATAGATGGGTTAAATAATTATAAGGTCTATATTATAGTATTAATTTATTTATGGAGATTGTAATTTTATGTAATAAGTGAGTTTAAAATAAAATTTGAGTCACTCCATATAATATGTCCGCTTAAATCTTTGTCTATTATTCAAAAATAACAGAACAATAATAAATTGTCAATATTACAGCATTATGTTGGGATTCATAAAAACTACTGCATATAATTGTGTACTTATAATTTTTGTTTTCAAATACAATTTATTGCGAGGACTCGGAATAATATTAACTTGATACCAATCGTTTTTCATTAAATTGTTTATTTACACCCATGGTTCTCAACTGGTGTGTCGCGACACACTAGTGTGTCACATATTACCGTGGTGTGTGTCGCCAATATATATTATTTATACATTAATATATATTTTATTTTATGTAGGTATGACATTATTTCAGCATTATGATGAAATAGTAAAAACCGCGGATTACCACGTAATCCGGGTGATCATTACCGATATAAAACTGGTAAATTGGAATCACACGTTTCCGCGTAGGTACGTAAACGTAATAACTAGTAAGCATGTCCTCAGTCGTAATCACAATATTGTGCGCACTATGTGTGGATCATTTAGTTATATTTTCATATTTTCTTAGAAATTTCATATTAGAAGGAACTATACTAAATATAGACAAATTTATAACTAAAAAAATCACAACTTTGGTTAAAACACGTATCGATAGATCCGTTACCGTTTTCATCACAAACTTCTATTTTTGGTAATAAAATAAAAATGAAAGACAAAACAACAGTACAGCGTTTAAGTATGACGACGACTATTTAATTTTCGGATTTACGTTTATTGGTGATAAAAATGATTCTCAGTGTATTGTGTGTGGCGTAACTTTATCAAACGAGTCAGTGGTACCAAATAAATTAAAAAGACATTTAGAATAAAACCATGACCATGTCAGTAAAAAAAATTCTCAATATTTTATGCATTTATTGTCATCACAAAAAAAAAACTACGTTCATAGAAAAACTTTAAAAAATATCTGATAAACCTCTTATCATGTTTATGTTTTTTTAAAATCTCCAGAGGTGGGTACAGGTACCTCTTTCCCATTGGGCACTTTGGGCACATGCCCGGGACCCCACGGTCGATGGGGCCCCCTAGCACCTGCCAGATCACCAACCGATAATCCATATTTATTACCGATAATTAATAAACTTATTTAGAGAAAAATCAAAGGATCATCGCTATAAGTTATAATAATAATAATACAATATGTATGCATGTAAGCATAAACAATATGCATGTAAGCACTGTAAGCACTGCTTACCATAAGCGTGCGCAGACCATGCTGGCAGGGGAGGCAGAATGTAATAAAAAATATATTTTATAGTATATAGTTAAATATTATTTTGGTTATTACTTTATTAGTTAGTTCAATTAATATTAGTCATGGAAGTATTTTATATAAAAATTATATTATAATATTATGTTTTTTAAAAACAATATTTGGATGAAAACTTCAGCTCGCAGGAGGGGCAGCTGCCCACCCTGCCCCTCCCGTGCGCACGCCTATGCTGCTTACACTTGAAAAATAGGAAAAATAAAAATTAATATTAATATATTTATAATAACAAATTGCATTTCAAATTAAATCATTGACTACTTTTTTTTTCAACAATAATAAAAATAATAAATAATATGTTTAGAATATAAGATAAAAATCTTGACGAACACATGTTTTGGTCGTCGTCGTCGTCGTCGTCATCGATTGTTGCATAAGGCGATGGAAAATTTATTTTCGTTCTATTAATATTTGATATTGACGCGTCGTGCCGTGGTGTAACATGTTCTGAAACTGCTTACGTGAGCTAATAGACACAATATACGTACAATGTCGTAGAGGGGTTTCGTATTTAAACGCAATTTGTAAGCACTTATGATTTTGCATACATCACAGTACCAAACGGTTTATTATTATTTTTATTTCCGATAAAACGATAACCGACGGCTGAGTACATTTGTGCGATTGCATTGCAGTGTTTGGATTCATTCAACATACATGATTATTATTTTTGTGTTAGTATTTTAAATAATAGATTTATAATTATATACATTTATCTAATTATTTTATAATAGAAATGGATCTGCCTTCATGTTCTTCAGGTGTGAATTTAAATATTAATAATTATTGTAAATGTATTATTAAACAATTATTAGTAAAATCGTTTGGGTCGTATACTTTTGTTGAAAAACAGAATATTATAAATAATGGTAGACCAACTCCAAAACTTATAGATTTGAAAACAAAATGTAAAAAAAAATTTCGGTATTTTAACTTTTCATATTACGATTCAAACAAATGGCTACCTGGTTGTCAATATACTCAAAAATTATACTGTTGGCCTTGTTTATTATTTTCACATGAATCTAATATTTGGTATTACTTACCAAATATTATGTATGTATGTAATATTATGAAGTATGGTTGCAATGATTTGAACAATTTTCATAATTTAAAACATCGTCATGAAATAAGTCGTTCTCATATTGAATCTTTAATTACTTTAAAAAAATTTGGTAATGTAAGAATAAAAACATGTCTAAGTGAGGCTTTTAAAAAAAAAAATTGAAAAACATAATGAGACTGTAAAAAATAATAGATATGTTCTACGTCGATTTATTGATGCAACGTGTTATTTAGCGAAACAAGAGCTTTCGTTTCGCGGACATGACGAACAATTAACTTCAGTTAATAGGGGAAATTATGTAGAGATAATAAATTTAATGGGAACACTTGATCCTAAGCTAAGCAGACATCTTGAAACATCTACCGTTTTTTCTGGTCTTTCTGGAGACATACAAAATGATTTAATTCAGTCAGTTTCTAATACATTACTGAAAATTATAAAAATTGAAATTAAAAATACGGACTTTGTATCAATAATTATGGATGAAACCACAGACATTGTATCTAAATCTCAGTTAACTATCATTTTACGTTACGTAACTTATGAAGGCGTACAAGAACGATTTTTGGGATATATAGATGTTAGTTCTGATCGCTCTGCAACTTGTTTATTCGAACATGTATTTTATTATTTTGTAGGAGGAGCCGATAGGGCATGCAACTATACATAACGCACAATATATTGACCAGAGCACCGCACAACACAGTTATATATTACTTTCAAAATAATAAGATAATAAATAAATAAAACACACTGTCACCAGCGTCCTGCCACTATCAGGACCACCTGGTGCATAAACAATATAAATTAACTGAAAATAAATAATTAAGCGGCTCAGGATCGATCACGAGTCACAGGATATCATCGCCGGAGTACTATACCACACTGTCTACATAGAGCATAGTACATACCGCCACACCATGCACGAGATAGTGATAATAGTAATAATAGTAATTCGGGGTATCCCGCTACAACTTACAAGAATATAAATGTGAAAATAAACTAGTGGCACAAACGTATGATGGGGCGGCCGTCATGTCCGGACAACATAATGGTTTACAAACACTGGTTCGATCAAAATGCAAAAATGCAATTTTTGTTCATTGTTATGCACATAAGCTTAATTTAATTTTAAAACAATCTATTGATTATATAAAGGAATGTAAAATATTTTTTATTACACTCTCTGGACTTTCGTCATTTTTTTCAAAATCGATAAAAAGAGTAAATGCACTTGATCAAATAGTTAAAAAGAGATTTCCATCTGTCGTTCCAACTCGATGGAATTATAATAGTAGACTCGTTGAAATGATGACAGAGTATAAAGAAGAAATTTTAAACCTCATGTATTCGATAGTAGAAAATGCTGACAAATGGGATAGTGAAATTATGGTGTCCAAGAGGATTTTGTCAAACAATTCAAGATTTTGACTTTAATTTTTTTCTTTTGATATTCGGAAATATTTAACCCCGAGCAACAATTCTTTTTAATATAATGCAAACAAAAATATTTGACGTGACTTACTGCAACGAAAAAATTGTAGATTTTGTTAATCATTTAAAAATGATGAGAAATGATTTTGATCGTATTTGGGAAAAATCGGAAAATTATATTATAAACTCTGAGACACCGTCTAGATCTAAAAGGTAAAAAGTTACAAAAGTTCTTGTGGATAAAACAACCAAGTATCGCAGACTCTATTTGGAAATCATAGACACATTAATTGTAAAAATGAATGAAGGGTTTTCAGATATTAATCAGTTAAATTTCTTTTCATTATTAGACTTTTCAAAATTTGGTCAATATGTTAAACAATTTCCTACTAATGCAATAAATTTTTTAAAAGAAACATATGGAGAGTATTTTGATTTTGCTCTATTACATAGTGAACTCTCTATTGTGTACTCATCGGCAGAATTCCATAAAGGAAATATTCATGAACTTTGGTTGTATCTTAAATCTACAAATCTATCGGATAGTTTATCACAAATAACAAAATTAGCTCCATTGATTTTAACTATTCCAGCTACAAGTGCAGGCGCTGAACGATCATTTTCAGCTCTAAAAAGAATCAAAACTCGTCTTACAAACTCACAATCTCAAAATAGACTTTCGGCGTTATCTCTTTTATCAATTGAGAAAAAAATGTTGACCACTGTTCAAAAACAAAATTCTTTTTATGATGACGTTCTTGAAGACTGTACCAAAAAACTGAGAAGAATAGATTTATTATTTAAATAAAATTATAATTTGTGCATACATTTTTAAAAGTTATAAAATAAAGTTAAAGTTAAAAAGAGTTGTATTTATATTTTTACCAATTAATGTATTAAATGTATAGTTGATTATAGACTTGCTATTGAATTTCCAATACACTAGTTTTTCTGCTTACACTTTCTCAAAACACACGCTACGCCACTGACAATATTATTGATGAGGATTAGTCGTCCGACCGCACGGTACGCTGTTAAAATCTAACTTATCGATCTTGTGTTTTCTTAACTTAACTGAATTTAAGTTAGTTATTTTCATTGACTTGACTACCTTTGAAAGTCCCGAGTTAATAGCAAAGAAAAAAAAAACCACATACCATCGGAGAATTGATTTTACTAGCTTGTAAATAAATTGTTAATATCATGTTTGGTAAAATAGCAGCCAAACAAATTTTTAACATAAGTACCGTTATCAAATGATACTGTTCGTCGAAAAATATTAACAATATCAGAAGATATTGTAAAAAATGTTAATGAGATATTACAAAAAGATAAAGAGTTTACATTATAACTTGATGAAAGTACTGATGTTTCTTGTAAATCTCAACTAATTTCTTTCATAAAATTTATCAGTGGAAATGAAATAATTGAACAATTTTTGTTTTGCTATGTGAATTACAAACTACAACAACGAGAGTCGATATTTTTAATGCTGTTAATCATTTTTTTGAAGAAAATAATATACTATGGTCGAACTGTATTTAAATTTACTCAGATGGTGCATAGGCAATGACAGGCCGATTTAAAAGATTTCTTACTCTTTCAAAAAATAAAAATTCTAATTTAATTATAATTCATTGTTTTTTTACACCGTAAAGCTCTGATGATAAAATGTTCGGATGGGGGACAATTATAAGATGTTTTCAAAACTGTGATTGAAATGATAAACTACATTTAAAAACGACTAGTAAAATCCTTTATAAACTAATACTGTTTTTTATAATACTTTTTTTTTATACTTACTTTGGACCGTTTAAATTTTAATTAAGTGAATTAAAATTTTGTTTTTAATTAAAATGCTAACATAAATGTAATAATTTACAAAGGTTTGTAATTTTTAATTTTTTGAAAAATCCATTACTTGTTTTAAGTGTGTTGCTATTTTTAGGGATCTAAATTAGGGGGTCATCATACAAAAAAGGTTGAAAACCACTGATTTACACTATTAAATCGATATGTTCGACTTACTTCATAAATTGATTTCTTCAAAAGAAGGTTGAAATAAAGAAGAATAATTTCCATACATGACGAAGTACATAAACCATTTATAGTGTTTATTTTATTGATAGTCCCTTCTCTGGCTTCATTATCTAGTTAGGTACAATAGATTAGTAACTAAATAGGTATGCAGGTAATAAATCGCGGGCTGAAAATGAAAAGGTTCTATGTCCATTTTTTTCTAAAATCGTTTTTTGTATATATTTGTTTAATTTTCATTTGTGCATCTTTTAATTCAAAAATGGCGTTACCACATATAATACTTAGTGAGATATAGAAAATGAAAAGGTTTTATGTCATGAAAAATTACCGAGTCCTGATTATAGTTGTAGTTCGATAGAACTTTTTTATTCTGATAAGTGTACGGAAGTATGAAAAGATCTATCGTCATGCTATTTAATGTTGGTTAGTATTAAAAGGTTTTATCAATAATACATGATATCGATGACACGATAAAAATAAAAATTACAATAGTATACACGTACAAAATTTTCGTAATAGTAGGTATTTATAGACTTAATAATATTATACTCGTAGATTGAATTTAAAAACTATTTACTGTGTAATTGATTTCAATTGCCGTCAATTTATATTTATTATTTTGTTTTAATGTTTTATTAAAACGTGTTAACTTTGATGTGATAATGTAATATTACTTATTAGTGTTATTAGCGAGGTTATTAAAAAAATATTTGCAACTAAGTTATAACTGAAGAATGCTTTTCACTGATCACAGAATGAATTGTAAATAAAATGTATTCCTCTAAAACAATTGTAGTCTGTTGATAAAATAATAAGTTACTTGTAACTTTTTTTGAATAACATTTTATTTAGAAACCAACAGTATACATAATATTCATAGCTATGAATTATGATAGGTAATAATATTATAATTATTTTGTTGCAATATTCCATTAGGTATAAAAATTTATTTTTTTTGTGATTACAATTATTTATTTGGTTGAGAATTAATTTGTAAGGAAAACGTTTTGTCTTAATAAAATATTTCATTAGGTAATAAAAAAACAACTAATTACTACAATTATTTATAATCAAATTTATACAGATGAATATCTAATTCCTATAAAATTTTAAGACTTTTTGTGTAAGTTTTTCGACTATTCTTAATTCGATTACTTTACTTTATATACTTATTAATTATTGAACTTGAAGTAATAACTAATTGTAGGCTGTTAATGCTATGAGTATGAGTCCAATAGATTTAAGTGATTGCTGGTGTATTTTATTACAATATGTGCATACACAATTTTAATCAGTAAGACTTAAAGTAGTTAGGTATCATTTATAAACTATAATGTAGTATCAATCTACAATATAATTAAAATAATTAAATTAGCTAGGTACTAGGTACATTAAAGCATAGAACGTTAAAGAAATTTAATTATTTATTCGCTCAAATTGTTAGTAATTGTTTTCAATTAAACATTAAAATAATGTAAAAATAAATTTTATTATAAATATTGATGTTGTGTGTGTCGGTAATACCGATAAAAAGTAAAAATATTGTATAACATTATAGAAAAAAAAATTTTTTCTATGTTTATCATATCATTTAGTTGGAAGAATGAAAAGGATCTATACAGAGTACTGTTTTCTTCTTATACACTTTTTTCCCAATTTTTTGGTTTTTATAAAATTTGTGGATGTCTAATACTTAATGCTCACAATGTATTTGACAATAATTGTATTAATTTATTCATTAAAATTAAGGTTATATTCTTAAGATAATCTGAAAAAAAGATATTGAATATTAAAGTTAAAAATCGCTGTTCTAAACAATTGGATTTTGTGACATAGAACCTTATCATTCTCAGCCCGGGAAATTACGAAAATAATGAAATTATTAATTATATTAATCCAATAATTAATGTTTTTTCATGTTGAAAGATTTCGACATTTAAATACTAATAAAATATATATTTTAATTCGATTTTTGTCAGTCGAAACTAAATGCTTTTTAAATTCTGTGTTTCATATATTATTATTATCATCGATGTTTTTCTTATTAATAATTAATAATTATATTTAATTCTGTGTGTGTTCTATTAATATGTTTTTATTTTTATAAAGAATTTATTCAATTAACTGATTTCGATCAATTTCAAAACACCTACACTGCAAAAATATATACAAACATAATTTACCTATAGGCTATATATATAGCCAAGTAGAAAATCATATATGATTCATAATATTTACTTTCTAATTTTGTACGTGAAAAAATTGTAAATACTAAATACCTCTTGTGTGACTATGTATATATTTTATTATTTCATAAAATAATATATATATATTATTATGTACAGTTTTTAAAGTATCTACTACGTACACATAATTACAATTAATTACGCTTTTACAGAATAGATGAAAATCGCTCCGCCCAGAATCTAACAAAAGTCAGAAAACATCCAGAATTATTTTTTCATAATTAATAAAATTAGTTTCTTATTTTGATACTGCGTGAAAAGTGAAAACGGTATCTCATTTTATAAAATAAAATTATCTTGAATTTAAAAAAATAATAAATTCGCATATGTTTTTAATTAAAAATAGTTTTGATAAAACCACGAACTGAAAATGCATAATTATTAAAACATAGGCATAAAAAAATGAATCGTACACTTACTCGAGGGAAATAAATTAGCTTTTATTCCGAGTGCCGCTACCAAAAATAATATATTCAATACGATGGCTAAGAACAATACACACTGAAACAATACAATAAGATATCAATCAAATCAAATCAAATATAATATAATAATATTTACTGTATAATGATGTACATCAGTACTGAATTTTGCGGTACTGAAATTATATATTATGTTCAATATCTAAATAGAAAGTTTGGAAACCTAAATTGTCCCAACTATGAGTATGCGATAACGACGACACAATATTATTACAGTAAATTCTTATTATGTCGAACATCGATATCTCTAATTTTTCGTAATCTCGAACTCGAATTAAATCCTCTTGAAATAATTACCATTGTAATAAAACTTGATTTATCGAACTTTTGATATATCGAACGTTTTTTTGTTCCCCATGAGCTTCGGCATAACGAGAGTTTACTGTATGATAATACACCGTACAACGATCGAAGATATAAAAATAGAAGGAAAGGAGGTACGAATTATAGGAATAAAGTCTCTCATAGATATTATTTAGAGATTCTATCTCGTCAATGTGTAGTACTGTAATATCTTATAGTATTTTGCATTTAAATGGTAGCCGGTAGGTATAACTACTAACTATAATTTCATAATTTATAAGTTTTATGATTTTCACTCTTTAAAACCACAATTACTTATTAATTTATATTTATGTGGCATTTCATTATACATACATTATGTCTATCCCATTTCCCCTTTTAGCATTTTCATTCCTAGATGCACCCCCGTGCTTACTAATAAAAAACAGTGGGTTTAATACAAGATGTATGCAAGTACTACAAGTGCAATAATCTACTCAAGTCTGACTTCGGATCTAACAGTATATTATACAGTTATTTGTTATTTGTGTCCTGTTAAACCCGTGAGCAATGTATGATACATACATTAATTAAACGTCTTTGATCGTTGCGAGCAAGTGAAAAAATAAATAATATTCGTTTTGTCATTATAATATAATAATATTATCATCGACTTATTATTGCGTTAATGATATAGTTAACTTAAGTGTATAAATTATGTATAAATCATATTATATATATATATATATTGTACAGTGAATAGCGCAACGACTCATTATACAGTTATACATACTATAAAATACTATATATTAATAGGTGCAAAATATTATTATGTATAAGTACTTACTATATTCAGTACAACTATGATTTTGATACCAATGCGTATGTCGATGATACCGAAACAATATTTTTTCGAGTCCTCCGCCGTCATGATGTTTTTTGATTGAAAAAAAAACCAATTACGCAGATTACAGTCTAATATTATTCTCAGGGCTGAATAATATTATTATTACTATAATAAAAGTGCATCTCCCTCGCGTGCCGAGATTGTTCAAAACGGCCCGTCGACGTGCCGCAACACGTAATAATGATGACGTGTAGTGTCTCAAATGTATATTATAGGTGATTTTTACTCGAGTATTATTTTATCTACGTCCATCAGGTATTACCACAAGCTCAAATACTTGATGAAAAAAAAACTTTATTGACGTTCGAGGTTTGGCGAGTAATTACTTAGTTTTAATCGATCTTTATTCGAGTAATAATAAATTAGAATATAATATTCTTATCATCGGGACAATCGAAATCAAGACAGTCGGGCATTATACTGCAGTATAGTGTGCATAGATTCGCGATTTTTGTAGATAAGAATTTAATTTTAAATGGGTGCCCGAAAAAAACAACGGAGCGCAGTGCACCGATCGTTATATGGGTGTCTTCTGCCGCTGTTCAACTTGTATTGTATTATTATACCTGAATATTATATTTTTCGTATTTACATAATTACGTGAAAGTACAAAGAGGACCACGGTGTTTGTACTTTTGCAAGTTGCTAAGTGGTGGAGACTATGGAAACGCATGCATATTTTATATATACGCCCATGGTTTTGGAATAAAGTATACAAACATTGTACAACAGCGTCGCGAATAGTATAATAATCATAATCAATTGCGTAAAATAAATATTATACATGTGTGTAGGTATTTATATAATATAGGTTATATACATTCAAGTGATTTCGAAGTTCCGCCCCAATTATTTTGATGAGTTTGAGTAAGTTTGAACAACGAGCTAAACATTTTAGAAAACGAAACGAATTTTTATAAGAATTTCTTTTAAAATTTTAATAACAAATAAACTGTCAATCGTATAACAATAAAAAATAGATAGATTTCAAAAAAAAAAAAAAAATATTTAATTTTTTGAGATCACTGTAAGATATTGTTTCCTGGTTACGATAAAAATAAAATCATTCTGTATAATGTGTAAAGCGTCGTATATATGTAGATAATCAGTGTAGTGACCTGCGAATGAAAAAGTTATATATAATGTATATACCTATTATATAATGCGTATTATTGTATACCTATATAAAATATGAGATATATAAATGTAATTATTTTTGTTTAGCACAAGTTCATCAAATTGATCGATCATTTTAAATCAGATCGTAAATTATATGATCGAATAATTGTATTGCCGTATTGTAACCTCTATATAACGCATGGTTGCGGATATCTGATTTCGTTTTTGCTTTAAATCAGTATAGTAAACAAAATTTAACTTAATTATTACCTACACAAAACTGATTACAAACGATGATTTTCGACCGTGTGACACTGGGTTCACTGCAGCTCACTTATAAAACGCTATCAACTCACTTGTACAATGGTCCTCAAATTCTGAATTCAAATTCTTATCATACAAAACACAATGCATAATGTTCAACAAAAAGAAAAATAACACACTCTATATTAATAATATTCCAACAGAATATATAGACAACATCCGTTTACTTGGAATGATATTCGATACTAAATTTTTATGGACATCTAATTTCAAAAAAATTAAAAAATAAGCTGCAACACTAAAATTAAAATCATTAAAATTCTGTCTCATCATATATGGGGAACCAATAAAACAGCCTATTATTAATTTACAAAGCACTGATAATATCAAGAATATATTACGGCTCCATTATTTACAGTTCCTCTAAACCAAACACTAAACAAATCCTCAACCTAATTTACAACCAAGCAATCAGACTAGCTATAGGTGCATTTCGTACCAGCTCTATTGACAGCATTCTATGCATTTCAGGAGAACTCCCATTACAAATTAGAAGAAATAAAGATTTTTTAAAATTTGTAACTAAAAAACTTAGTTTCCCTAATCAAACAACATATAAGTTATTTAAATCACCATCCCAAATTAGTAAGTTCAAAAAACCAGCTACAATCATGGAAACATGCACACGCTCATGTAAGGAATCCAACTGCCAACTCAACATCGAAACATCATCTCCTTTTTTAGCAACTTTATTCTATTCAAATTCACACTTAACTATCAATTTCAACAAAACCTCCAATTTTCATTCCATTATTTCCTTAAATTTCAACGAAATCATAAATTCAAACTTCTACAACTTTAACCTTATCTACATAGATGCATAAAAAAAATATAACAGGCACAGGCTGCGCATTCATTTCTGGATCCGTAAAAAGACTATACAAATTATCTACTAAAGCCACCATCTTCACGGTAGAAATAATTGCCATCAGAGAAGTAACTTTATATGTTGAGTCCATCCACATAAAAAAAGCTCTCATCATAAGCAATTCTCTCAGTGTATTAACTTCTCTACTATCTTCCAGTTCGTCAAAAGAAATCTCTCAATAAATAATCGACATTATAGTTAACTCAAATAATACTATAGAGCTCATGTGGGTGGGTCCCTTCACATACTGGTATCAAAGGCAACGAAGAAGTCGACGTCGAGCGTTTGAAATTAGGCATTGGATATTCACTCGATTTCTTAGGGAATGATTTTTTTTATTTTAATGTAGTTCAAAAAGGAATAATTGAAGACGTTTAAAATTATCACAAAATATTGAGATTATTATTTTTTATTCATCAAAAAAATTTAAAAATATTTTGCCAATTTTCGAGCTAATTGTAAGCCTAAAAAATGTTTGGTTTTTTCAAATATTTTTTCTTTAAATATCGGTAAAAAAACTTTGGTTGGGTCAAATTTCTTAAAAATTTAATACAAGATTCCTAATAAGTTGTTAAAATATTAGATAGATTAGATCAAAAATAATAAAAATATATAGAAACAATTTTTTTTATAAGCATATAAACTTCAATTTTTGACCGAAAATCACCATCGAACATTTGCAAATTATTTTGTAGTTAAAAATATATATAATGTTCAGTTTTTATAACTAAGGATTGAATATTCAAAACAAGGTTTTTTTGTAAATATTTTACAGTGTAACCAAAAAAATCAAAAAAAATATATTAAAAAAATAATTTTTTATAAACATATTAAGTTAAAATTTAGACATCAAAATATCGAAAATGTTCAAATTATTTTGTGGTTAAAAATTTATAAAATGCTCAGTTTTTATAACTAAGGATTAAAAATTCAATAAAAGGTTTTTTGTAAGTTGTTCTAAATGCAGTTTTAAAAATATTTAAGATACAAATGTACATTTTTTTTTATAAACATTTAAAGTTTAAATTTTGACCAAATTTATCAAAATTTCGAATGTTGGCAAATTATTTAATAGTTAAAAACTTATAAAATAATCAGTTTTTATAACTAAGAATTGAAAATTTTAAACAAGGTATTTCGAAAGTATTTAATAGTGTAACCAAAAAATTATAAAAATATACTAAAAAATAATTTTTCATAGACATTTTAAATTCAAATTTGGACGAAATTAGATACTTAAATGAAGAATGACTATATTAGTTATTTCGTTGTAATTTAAAAACATTTTTTATATGTGCTCGAAACTTTTAAAGTATATTATGATTTTTTATATACTCAATTAAATTTTCTAATGCAATGTTTTTTGTTAAATTAATTCAACCTACTGTATTATTAATAGTAATATGAATTATATTATTAGCAATATCATAGAATACACTTAGTTATGTATGCTGACAGTCATCTTCGCTCTAAATTGTTTTTCGTATACAATGATTTTTATCATTGAATAGGGTACAAATTTAACACATGCACGAAAGTGATCTCGACACATTCTGTACAGCAGAGCGGTACCCACTTGCCGACCTTTTTTTAATATTATATACTGTCGAATTTGGGGTACAGAAAACCCAAGACAAACCCAAGAAATGCAAATGCGCCCTGAGAGATGCACAGTATGGTGCAGATTCTGGGCAGGAGGTGTAATTGGGCCCCATTTTATTGAAGACGAAAACAGTCGTGCGCTTACTGTGAATGGTGAACAATATCAGGATATGATTACATCCCTTTTATGGCCAGCATTGGAAGAACTCGAAACGGAAGGAATGGATCTCGAGCAAATATGGTTTCAGCAAGGTGGAGCTACCTGCCACACTTCACGTGAGTCAATGGCGTTGTTGCGCGAAACCTGATATCAAACCGAGGTGATCAGAATTGGCCTCCCAGGTCATGTGACCTCACCCCGTGTGATTTTTTTTTTATGGGGATATGTGAAGTCACAAGTTTATGCAAATAATCCACAAAGCATCCATCAGTTGAAGGAAGAAATAAGGCGGGTAATTGGCGAAATCGGCAGAGAGATGTGCGCGAAAGTGATCACCAATTTCAACGACCGTATTATTACATGCTGGGAACGCGGAGGTGGACATTAACTCGACATTTTTCATCATTACGTGGGAGGTGTTAATGGTTACAATAAATTTTTTTTCTTGAAATTTCAATGGTTTTTTGCTGAATTATTGCGTTCTTAAAATGTGCGCTTCTGCTGGGACACCCTTTATTATGTTCATGTCATTTTTTATATTAGGCTATAATATTATGTTTTATTATTCTTTATTACATCTATATTTCTTTAATAATAAATTATACACTGATATTTTATATGAAAACCTTCTTTTTCTTATATATTATACTCATATATCATAAAATAATTTTAATCTTAATGTTGTCAAAGTTTAAAAGATCAATAAAAAAAAAAAAAATTAAAATATTGATAATGATTATTATCGTGTATCCAATAACCCAATTGCTCTGAAATATTGCGTAAAAAATCTCGAATGTTAATTATTTACTAATAATGTAATAATTAACATCATATGTATATTAAGGTGTAACTTGTATGTGATGTTACTATGAAATATTGCAAAATAATTTTACTTTAATGTTGTAATTATGGTAAATTACGATTTTTATATAATATTTGTTCAAAACATTTAACAAATATTATTTTATAATATTGATATTTAGTGGTAAGTGCGTAACAGATATAATATAACGATTTTTCAATGTCAGCAAATACAGGCATTGACAATCACAGCAATGTGTATGCTACCTATATTAAAATTACAAATTTAGTGACATTATATGTTGCAGTGAAATATTGCAATAATTACATGAATATAAAATCATCACAACAACAGACGGTAAGCTTTGTCCACTGCCATATACACGCAAACAACAACATAAAACGAGAGTAATATTTCTCCACGACAATATGGCTTTAATGATTTTCCACGAAAACCGTAAAAATTCGATTTAACCACGATAATATTCATCTAACAAACACGTTTTTACTTGCGCGGAATAAATAAAAAAAAAAAATGAGCGTTGGCTATCGAAGATATTAATCGGCGGACGCTTCGGACGATTACTACAATGACATCTACCGGCGTCTTTTGCGGAACCATTCTGAGCGCATAAAAAAAAACCGTCGGCGACCGCCGACACGACGTCTATCAACAGACGGCGCTGCCGTGCGTGTTTTATTGGATTATCCCGTATTATTATTATCGTCCGCTTAATTTTTTCACAAATAATAACAGAAACGTATTTTTTGTAGTCCTTTATTGTTAAAACTGTGTAAACCCCGTAACGACGAACACGAAAATTGTCTGCTCACTAATGACCGATGGACAGTGCCCACCGATCATAATACGATTATTATACACTGCGTGTGTGCCGTGCATAAATGCCGAATACGCAACATCGCGAGTTAAAGTCCGTCGCGACTAATTGTAATAAACAAATATGTTTACAATCGTGTGCAATAAATAAACCGCGATGTTCGACGGGCGTAATAGAATATTATACATTACGTCTCCCCGACAACGTCATCATCAGACCGCCGAAATCGGCCCACAACGCGAACTGTTCGTTGTTCGTCTTTGTTCGCGGCACACGGTGTCACGACTGGCCAGTGAGCGCACAGTCGCCGACTTGTACCAATGCCGTCTACCGTACCACCGTATCAGCAAGTGCCGTAATCATCCGTACCACCGTACCGTTATACCATCACATTGTACCGTCTGATATAACGTCATTATCATATCGACTGTCGTGCCGTGTAGTGATGTCAAAAATCCGGATTATCCGGATATCCAAATCCAAAATTTAATAACCGAATAATCCGAGTAATCCGAATAATCCGAATAATTCAAATGTTCACATATCTAATTATTATAAAGGAATGTTTTAAAAATATGTTGACGGTTGATGCAATTGGTAGTAGTTCATAATATTATATTTCATATTATATTTAACAAATATTTAAGTTTTTATAATTAAGCAACAAGTTTAAAATATCCGGATTATTCGGATTATTCGGATAATTCGGATTTTATCCGTTTATTATTTGGATTCGGATATCCGGATTATTCGAATAGTATTGGAATCCGGATATTAGTAACATCACTAGTGCCGTGGCCGCACTCAATCAACACCGCGCCGGGAACGTCGCGGTCAGATATTGTCATAAAACACAATCGTAACTCGTGTTCCTCGAGAACAGTTCACCGCGTGCAAATTATTGGTTATGTACCCCGAGTATGGTAAATACAATTTTTATCATAAACTACAAATACTCGAAAATCGGTTTGAATTAAAAATAGCAATCCATATAGAATTCTTTATGCGAAATCGATTACAAAAAAAAACATAATTATTCATTCGACCAACCGGGGGGGGGGGGGGGGAGAGTCCTACGTTTTGAGAAAAACTGTTAAATCATTATTTACACGTGAACGATATATTTGTTTGAATAACATTTTTATAGGAACGCAGATCTACGGTCTGTTACAAGTATACACGTTGACTAGTTTTGTGTTTAATATTGATTATTTTTTTACGCGGGTATTTTATACTCGTATTATGAAATCAATGCTTTGAAAAAATAATTTACACAGATATAACACGTTGCGTAGTATGCACATGGAAATAACAATAATACCTATATTTGTCACCATATTACCATAATATAAGTAAAATCCAAAAAAGTTTAATTCAAAATGAGTTTCTGTGTACCTTGTTTTTTTTTTAAATACGAACATTACATTTTTTTTTACATATGTATATAAACCGACTGTAAACTGTCAAATCGAAATTCTATGCAGAAATTAATTTAAATTGATGTATAATGCATTTGAACTATAAATAGGTACTCTGAAAAGTATTACGTTTGTAAAAATAAAAATGACATCACAAAAACACATAATTTGAGATGAAATATTATAATAAACTACGCTTAATGTGAACATACTTTAATTATTTTAAAGTTTTAAAATTGTAGTTAACTGCAATAATTATTATAACAAATAAAGACAATAACTAAATAATATTATTCTATAGTCAGTTATTAGTTATTACCTAAACACAAATCAAAACAATACCTAATTTTAGTGATTTAGAATCATAGATAGTAAACAAACCATGAAATATTATTATACCTCTGTAGCTCTACCTAAATACCGAGTACGCACTTTACAAATTTGCCATTTTAAAATGTATTCTAAAGAACATAACATTATACCTTTACCGTGTACTATGATTATAGTTGTCTATTATTACCATATTATACAACTACTTATATTTTGAGGTGTATTCAATACTCAAAAAAATATATTGTAAAAAAAAGTCGTAACCAATCCATTTTTCAAAGAAAAACGATTGAAAGACATCCAGAAAATTAAAAATGTATTCATCACTGTTTAAAAATGACGTAGATAAGTCCGTACATTGATAACAACTGTATAAAATGTTATTACACGTACGATACAAGTACCTACCTACCTATACTCTGTCCAGCGAGAGAACGTGCCGATTCTGCGCATCCATTCGTGTCATCCTGCCATCGAAATAGATTTCCCTGCGACAGGGTGTTGTGTGGGGATATGCAGAAGAATCGATTTTCGTCGGTCCGTGACGCGTTTTCTCGCTGGACAGAGTATAGGTGCTGAAGGTTAGCACCAGACGTCCAAGTGTAAAAAAAAAATATTAAATTGGAAATACGATATAAGTTTAATAGGAAACATAGACAGGCATGAAAAAATTCTAAACCTTTAAACAGCAAGTAGAAATTCGTACTACCTAGAGAACAGACGGACGAGCGCATTTTAATTTAATTCAGATCGTTGACACAGTAAGTGAAAAACAAAGCTTGCATATTCTTTTCGAACCCCGAGTTAATAAGTTACTGTAGAATATTAAACTATTCTTGACATGAAATTACTTAATTAAATGACAATTTTTATAATCGAAATCCTAACCGATGACGTAAAGAAATGAGACATAGCATTTTAGTAAAACCTGTTATTTAACGCCTTTTAATTTTATCAGGTGCATTATAATATTATCCTATGGCAGAAATGAACATTTTTTTGGTCAATTGCTTACATTTTGTTATCAAATGTTTTAAAAAAAAAAATGTACTTGCTACTAATATAATATGTTTATAATTTCATATGATCTTTAAACATTTTTTTGAGGGTGATGGGGGCTTGAAAAAGTTCACCGAAATAATTTAAATGCCAGTTATACATTGTATCAGCCTTAAATATTTTAATGAAACGCAAGTAGCATTAGCTCCATTCAACAGTGTATTATTTCTATAAGGATAAAATATTAATTATTTTTTTTAAAAATGCTGTTTTGTTACGTTTTCAAACTGCAATAAAAATATTTTTAAAAACTGTAAAAGTTTTCATGGTAATGAGTCTTGGTTTCTAGGAAATAATCGTCGAAATATATGCGATAAAATTAAAAAAATGTGGAAATATGCTCATAAAAATATACGTGGACCCTATTAACCTAGTATAACGAGTGTCCAATAGATGAATTTTTTTCCATTGTGTTAATAAACGTGTAAATCGGGATACGCCTATTATTTCAGCCGAATAAACTAATCAGTCCTGCCATGTACCTGGCGATACATAACTTTTATGACTACTGATAAATCAGCAATGACCTCGAGGGTGAGGGAGAACTGTGTACGCATTAACACAAATCACTCTCATTATTAAATATTAGACGCTTTGGGTAAAGACGAGGCGAGACCGACTATAAAATTGTCCAGGGGATTAACATAAGAAGCTCTGAGAATTAGATCATAGACGTGGACCTAAGACGAGCGAGTAATAAATTTAATAAATGGAAAATAAGCTTAGAGGATTACGGGAGGGTATGGCAAACCGGTAACGAGCCGACAATATTGGGATTATGAAGTTCAGAATTGATAATAAGAAGCGGCCTCGAATGACCAGTAATTCCGAGAAATTATCTAAATAAATTAGGACGTGTGAATTAAATAATACAATATCATTTTGGACAAGCGGTTTATGATATTAAAAATGATGAAATATTAGGAATTACGATAATGTATGTACTAGTCGCGTCCGGTCGGTAATCGTAACTCAACGACAAAATGTGAGCCGATGGCGTTTTCTGGAACTAGCACATACGTATACGATAAAACGAATGAGGTCAACGCTATCTTGCTAGGGCGGCGTAGGTACCGATAGGAGGAGTAGCCAATATATAAGAGAACCCGAATCGGCATCAATTCAGACGTGATGTTGCCGGGCTACCTTCACGCCAGTCTAAATCGTTGCAATAATACAACGGTTTTATAATTTATTTATCACCACGACTACACACTGCTACGTCCATCTCAAAGGTCGTCATCTGGCTGTTACACAACAGTCCATTGACCATGATTCCAATAAGCGGTGACTACTGCAATATAATACTTTGAAAACCAAACTTTAGGTACACAATGTTAATTCAATCGCGTACGTTTTAATCAAAGCCATGACCACGTTTATAGGTACTTGTCTTACATTTTAATGAATGATTTTAAATAGTTTAAGGCCTTTTTTTAAGTCTTCGAAAACGACAAATTAAAGCGATCCTGAAACCGTGTCCGGCCCGAACGACATCGCACTGCGCACTGCGCAGATTATGATCACGACGGACCTGTACAGAGCAGCAACCAAAACCATAGCGACGACGGCAAGATGGCCGCGGACCTGACTTAGTTCAAGGCCATCTGACTACACTTTATGCTAGACCGTAAGATTGCGAGTCACTGGTTCTAGGCCTCGTAAATGTGGTTCGTGTGTCTGAATGTTGGTATACAGCTGATGCAGTTGGTCAGACTTTATAGGATGCAAAATAAAGAAAGTGGGTTTGAACTCGTTCATAATATAATTGGTCACAACTGAAAAATACAATTTATACCATCTTGCAGACGATGAAGTGGTGTAGTGGAATAATTACTATAAAGTAAACTTAAAAGTGTAAAACGATAAAAAAATGTATAGTTGATAATATGATTTTTTTTCAAAAATATTGAATTTTAAGACTTAAAATAACTTATTTTCTAAAACAATTAATGCATTACGTTAAATGAATCATTCTATACCTATTATTTTATATAACTATTGTATTGTACGGTAATTGGTGTATTTGACGAATTATCAAATAAACGACCTCGACTTAATTTTTTATTTTTTTTTTTTTTTAGATGATGATTTTCTGCAGAGTGAATTGGACTTCGATCGTTGATTACGTTGCTCAAACAAAAATATTAAAAGCATCACAAACTTGTGAAAAATTTTTACATTAAAAAGCATATTTTATGGTTTTATAAGTAGAATTTTGAAAATCAAAGTTTATGCACACTGTAAAATGTCTTTTTCTTTCAAAAAAAAAAAAATGATTGAAATCGGATCACTACATATGAATCACGAGCGTAAGAGTTATTCCTGTAAGGCATGTTTTAAAGGAACCAAGTCACATACAATCCCCTTAAATCAGGATTTTGACGTTCAAGATATTGGCATTTAATGGTTTACATATTCAAGATTTTGTTGTTCATGATTTTGCATTTCAATAGTTTGCATATTCAATATTTTATTGACATTTTTAAATCAAAATTTTAACATTCAATTTCTTGAAGTTCAAGATTTTGTTATACACCTCATAAATCATGTAAAATTTACTAATTTAAGTATTATTCAAACAATTATATAGTAATATTTGAGGTTATTAGGTCTTCCGTTGGTGTTTGATTAGATTTTTGATTATTGTTTATTACAGGGATGGCAAATAAGTGGCATGCGTACTAAGGTTGGCACGCATAAGATTTTCGATGGCACTCGAAAAAAATTCATTTCCTCATATATATTTATAGATTTTTAAGTAACATAAATAAAGTTTTACAATCAACATCATATCAACCATACATAAAAAAGCTTTCAACCAATATGAAGCAAAAGGTTTCTAAAAAACAATAATAATAATTTAATAATTTTTTTACATTATTTCCATTTTTACATAATTTTCTTCATTATAATCATTAATTTTTCATTTATATTTTTCATTTGTATTTTTCTGTATTAATAAAAATAATTATAGCACAGCTGAAATTTTTTTTTTTTAATTATATTATAAATTGGCACGTTGAAAAAATCATATTTGCCATCCCTGGTCTATTACATTTTAAATGTCATTATATCAGTGACGGTTTTTAGGGGTGCCGATGGCCACGTTCGCATTGTTGGTTCACCTTGGGCTATTTTTCAACAGTTATATTCTGTATGTGATATTATATTAACAATACGATATAGGTATATGTTCAAACTTGGGTGTGAGGGCCCAACAAATTGAAAATTGCCTCCCCTCCTTGATGTTTTATCAAAACCGCCATTGCATTAAATTAAAATATCATGTTCTGCTATCGTTCGACGATGTTGAAAAAAAAAATGACAATGTATTACAAGTTATCTAATTAGTGTATTCGCGGCAAGGGTGAAATTGAATTGCCTATCCAACACTACTTATGCATTTGCCCTACTATATTATAGGATACAGTACACAATTATAGAATTATAAAGTTTAAAGTTATTACATTTTTTTCAAATTAAATATAATTAATATTAATGTTAATACATGCCATAGATACGTCTATATTACATAATATAAAGTATAAACCTGTCTGACAACTAACAAGCAGCAGACAGCAATAACACGGTATTCTTTTTGAGTGATCTTCCCGTCGACCCACCACAACAATGATCGTCAAGTAAAATGTTGAAAAATTGTTAATTATAGACTTACAGTAATTTACACGAGGTAAACATGAATTGAAATTTGTGAAAACCCACGATAATTCAATTTATACATTTTGACACGAAGAAAATCTCAGTAAATCAACGCCTAGTATCTAGATATTCTAAGTTAAGTTTTTCTTCTACATTTTCTAGGGGTGTAGACAAAGAAGGCTGTCATTTTTAGCCAGTATATCATAAAAACAGTATCTGAACACACTTGAGTAATTCAATTAAACTTATTTTTTTAATATAAAAATAAACACCCCTACACAGGCCCTAATTTTGTGACTTGTATACATTTCCGACAAACAACCACCAGATAGCAGCTGTTGAAACAATAACGAGAAAGATCCTCACCATATATCTACCTGATTTACTATAGAAAAAGCTCAGCCATACAAAATAAAAAATCATATATCATACTAACAATGACCACCAGACTTGTCCATATCACTAATGGGTCTCAGCTAAATAAGAATAAAGACTACTTTCCAGGGTCACTAAGATTGTACGTGAACCAATAAAAACCCTCTCTGTTAGTATTTTATTGAAATTTGGTATTCTAAAGAAGTAATAATTAATAAACGTACGTACACCCTGCAAGTTTCTTTTTCTTTTATCTCATACAATATATTGTCTAATAGTTAAAGACAGCTTGCATGGTCGCATATCAATGTTTAGATTAATTATGTTAAAAACGCCTTACGTCCTATAAATGGTTAATTCATGATCGTGGAGTCGTAGCTTTTTTGTAGATCCCGTTGATTATTATAATTTTTACTCAAGGTTAAAATTATTTATAAAATCATACACACTTTTAGTAAAATCTACCATGCCTAAAAATACACATTAATATTTGTAGAAGTATTTTTTTTCAAAGTTAAACTAGTAAGTAATTGTTACAGTACGTTCGCAATCCATGAAATTTTATTTTAAATGCTTTCTGAAAAATATTTTAAGTCACTATTATTAAACTAAAATAATTAATATTTAAAAATAAAAACATCGGTGCAATAACCAGATAAGTCTTTTTTTTAAATTTTGTAGGAGAAAAGAAAAATTTCCTAAATATTGGTAAATGAACCAAACATTAAAAACGTGGTGTCATTCTATGCAATAATAATAAAACAAACAAAATAAAATAATTTCCTTTGGTGTTCATACTATGCTCATAATAATAATTCATAATTAATAAAAAATGTTGATAAATATATTTTCAATAGTTGCAATAACAAGTTATGTCCAATTTTGATTATGAAATTTATTGTAAATAACCAGAAAGAAAATAATATAAAAAAAAAAATACTATAGACTAGAACAAATCAAAGAAAAAAAAGGTCGGCAAGTGGGTAAAATTTGCTGTGCATTGAGTCACTGTAATGGATGTGTTAAATTTGTATTCAGTGACAAAAATCATTGTATACGAAGAATAATTCTGAGGGAAGACGGTTTGTTAGCCTACATAACTAAGTGTATTTTATATTTTTATGATATTATTGCTATTAAAATAATTCATTTTACTATTATTAATACAGTAGGTTGAATTAATTTTGCAGAAATCATTGCATTTGAAAATTTAATTGAGTATAAAAAATATAATAATATACTTTAAAAATTTCAAATACGCATGAAAAATTTTTTTAAGTTACAACGAAATAATTAACATTATTAGTTAGTCTTTATTTAAATATTTAATTTCGTCCAAATTTAAATTGAAAATATTTTTATAAATCAATTATGCAAATATATTTGTATGATTTTTTGGTTACACTATTAAATAATTACGAAAAACCTTCAAAAATTTTCAATTCTTAGCTATAAAAACTGATCATTTTTTAAATTTATAACCGCAAAAAAATTGAAAATATTCGATATTTGCATGTCCAAATTTGAATTTTAAATGTTTATAAAAAAATATTATATACTTAAATAAATATATTTGTATAAAAAATTGTGCCTATGTCTTTTTAATGTTTTTGATCTATTATTATAACAAATAATAAGTAACCTTGTATTAAATTTTCAAGCAATTTAACTTAATCGATAGTTAAAGAAAAAAATTTAAAAAACTGAACATTTCTTAA
The DNA here is from genome assembly GCA_014851325.1 of Pentalonia nigronervosa. NCBI lineage: Eukaryota > Metazoa > Arthropoda > Insecta > Hemiptera > Aphididae > Pentalonia > Pentalonia nigronervosa. The sequence continues at coordinate 23,004 of JACXSJ010002329.1, read as the reverse complement.
GCTTACAATTGGCTTAAAAATTGTAGATAAAAATGTTTTCAGTCAGTCAAAAACTTAAAAATTTAATACTAGGTTCTTCATAACTTGTTGTAAGTGAAAATAAAAAAAAAAATTATGAGGTAAGTGTTAAATAGTTTTTTATAAGCGTCTAAAGTTAAAATTTCAACAAAATACGTAAAAATTACGAAAATTTGCAATATTTTTTAATTAGGCAATTCATAAAAAATTTTATATTTCAATCTAAGCTAATTGTAGCTCAAAAATTGTCAAAATATTTTTAATTTTTTTTTTTTTTTTGTGTGTGTAGATAAAATGATAATCTAAATATTTTGTGATAATTTCAAACGTCTTCAATTATTCCTTTTTGAATACTGATTAATGACTCTATAGTCATTATTTCCTCTGTTACACCAAAAATCAAAATCGATTTTGCAAAAATTTGCTTTGCAAAAAAATTCCCGTTTTTCCTTATTTTTTTTTTTTTCCCGGGGCGTTTAAAAACTATTGAGAATTTTATACTTTTAACTACCCAAAGTATTAACTAGATTCAATTTTCTGTCAGAAAAGATGCTGATGAAGAAAATCGAAGTACTTTTATTGCACTAAAATGTGGTGACAGGTATAAAAAATAAATAAAAAAAAAACACACATTGTAAAATCAATATATTCATCACTACGCAGAGTATAAAACAAAAAAAAAATCTAACTTAGACTAGCAGTATAAAATTATTATAAAACATTAATATTTTATGAATTTTGTTATTGTAAATAAAAAAAACCATCTAATTATTTTTTTTTTTTTTTTTTTATTAGCTTTTTGTATATCCAATTATAGCTCAACAATTAGTGAATCACAATTATACAGTAAGGTTTAAATAATACAATATATTTTTAATAAAATCAAATACTAAAGCCAGTCTCCAATATAAAGACTATGATTACATTTATGACTATTTCTGATTTAGAGTTAAGAATTGAAAATAGGTTTGGTGTGATATTAAGGGCTTTAAGGGAGTTAAAAAGAATAGTGTGTTTCATGTGCAGAAAAGGACAGTCGAAAAGAAGTCAGTATGAGGAAGTTGAGTAAGAGAGGGACATATTAAGTTTGAGGTAGATTTGGCTAGACTATCAGCTACTTCATTACCATCAATCCCTATGCGACTTGGAATCCACAGTGATCACGCCGGGTTTATGCAGTCCGTATTATCATACAAACAGGTATTATCGTCGTTAATCGGTAACACGGATATAGATACTAGTACTTACTAAGTATTAGATAGCAATATAGATTGTATATTATTTAATGCTAATATGCTATTATAAGATATTTGGGTTTAACATTTAACAAAAATATGAAATGGAACTTACATATAAATAATATTGTGATGCGTATGTGTTTATTGTCGTTAAGCTTTTATAAACTACGATCGTTTCTACTAATGCAAACTATGTGTATAATTTATTTATCATTATTTAAGGTAATATTTCAATATGGTTTATTGGTTTGGGGGACTTGGTCAAAATGCCTGTGGACCACTACAACTTTTACAAAAAAAAAAATGTTACTATTTATTTAAGTAAAAATACTTTAATAGGTTCAACTAAAGAAAACTTTAAGTTATTAGATGTGTTACCATATGAGTCTGTAGATAAGAAAATAATCATTTTATATATAATTAAAAATCCAAAAAATTATAACTTAATGCTTGTAAATATAAAAAGGGACATATTCTATACAGATGGGTATCGTATAACTACAGAAATGAAAAAAAATTCAAATTTGGCTATTTTCAGTTCTGGAATAACTAATAAGGAAATATATTTAACTGTTACAAACTTATATTATATCAGTTATACGTATTCTAATTTTATGTGTAAATTATTAAATTAATTTATTGTCCATTTTTCATGTTTTATAATTAAATTTGTCATAATATGTTATTACAACTCTCTACCACCACCAAAAGCATGTGTTTAAAGGTGATAGATATTATTTATTTTTTATTTTTTTCATTGTAAACTTAAATTATAAGGTAAAAATATGTGTAATTTATATATACAGTAAAGAAGAAATTTTGAAATAAAAATAATAATAAAAAAAAAAATTATAATTCTTAGAAATTTAGGGGGTGAGGGGGCCATAGCCCCCTCGAGTTAGTCATTACTGTATAAAGTCATATCCCCCCCCACATGATGTAAACCTAAATACTCCAATGATACCTGGTCATTGCAACCGAAAAAAAATTAAAAATAGTTATGTAACTATAATATATTTATGTATCTATGTGTCTTTATAACTATATGCTATGTACATAAAAAATAATATATATTATACTATATATAGTATATAAATTAGCATAGTATATATAGTAGTTATACGATACATATCCGTACAATATGAGATAACGATTTGCTTGTAGTAACCAGTAATAGCTCGATGTTTTTGTTCAGTGTTTTGCTCGATGTATTCGATATACTCGTATTATCTATCTAATCATATTTTTTTTAAAAGTATAATATTTTAATGTACTATCATATGGACTTGTGCTGGTTATAAGCAAGTATACCTCATTTAAACTGATGTCCGTTGTAATTATTTCTACTTTAGCTTTATGGAAACGCCAACTGAACAGTTATTTATAAATATTAATATTTAAAGTAAAACTATTTATTAAAAAGAAAGTACAAATTTTTACTTTAAGATTTTAGCGTGAATATAGTTTAATGTTCGTTAGGACTTCGGTGTTAGTTTTTTTTTTTTTTTTTTGGTGCAACACGATTGCGCACTTTTATCTTTTACTTGAAAAAAATGCGACACAACTGAGAAACAAAAAAAAGTTTATGATGGTACAAAAATAAGATAGTAAAAATGTTAAAATTATATATATATATATAAGTATATAATATTTTAAAAGACGATTCGTATACATTAATATTAAGATATTATTACACACACAATAAATCAGATAATACTAAATTAACGGTAGGAGCATTTCCAATCCAACAAAAAAAGATATTGCAGACTATATTTTTGGGTAAAAAACATTTTAACCAAATACCTATTTCCGATTTTGAATTAAATTCTTTTAATATTTTAATAAGTTATGGTTGCTTTGAATTTTTTTTCAAATAGACTTTTCAAACATAAACTTTTTTAGTATGTAATCGTGTTATATTGTTGGCCTTTTGAGGTCATTATAGTGGCTTAATTTTTAATAGATAGCTGATACTAATGTGTTTCGAGAACAATACATTTGTGCCAAATTCTTTTTATGAATTATTGCGGCCATATCTATATACATTGTTAAAAAAAAATAGATGAACCTACTTTAAAAGAGATTCAAATACAGAAAAATTAAAAACACAAGAATGCACCGACATAAAAAAAAACAAATAAATAATATCTATCTAAAGGTATATATTGTAATATATAGGAAAAAAATGTGAATAAAAAATCCAGAACTAAGAAAAATTATAAAAATCATTCACAAAATATAACAAAAGAAAACAATATGTTACATTATTAAATATAATATAGAGAGTTAGCTATACAAAGCTAACACATAACTACTTGATTGTCAAAGGAGAATCTCTTAAAAGTTCATTGTTCAAATTCTAGAGACCAGAACACACTAACGCATAATTATTATCAAAAACATAATAATATATGTTGACTGAATGTCATCAATACAAAGTACAAAAAAAAGAAGAATTATAGGTACCCGACCAACTATACGTTTATGAAACAAGGCCCTCATACAGTAACGAATATAAAAAAAAACTGGTTTAAATGAAATAATAATCTAAATATTAACCTTTTGTGTCGAATAATTTTATTTTTTTGTTTTCTCGTGCATATAAAAAATTTTAAACAATCATCTTAAAAATAAAAAAAAATGAATAAATAGTTATCATAAGAGACTATTATTGTAAAGTATTAAAGTTTATTTTAAGATCAAATAAAATATAACGTAATAATACTTTATTGTTATTATTATTATATTTAAATTTCAATTAAAGCTTAATTAGTGTTGTTGATTGACATTTCATACCTAATTTATATTATATTATAAGCATATATATATATATAATATACATTATGCATAAAGCCCCTGTCTATTTGAAACAGGCTCACCGAAAGTTTGTTTATAAAATATACGCCCACAATAATGTTTTCGAACGCGTACAAATGAGGCGTATAATAATATATTATGTTAACGTGAGACCAACTGTTATATAATAATAATATTATATTATAAATCGCCACGAGTGCAGACCACGGTAGGGCGGCAGTGGCAATCATTCGGCAGTTGAAAAGTTCTCCGCATTATATACTAATATGATTAAAGAAATGAAATACGGCCGGACGCAGGGATTTATGGTCGTCGCGAGTTCGTGTCGGCGTTTTGTCGAAAGTCGCAAATAAACTCCTTGTCCGTAAACTCTGTTTTTGTCCGCATTCAAACGCATATTACATTATATACGCGTACAACGACTGCAATCATTCGAATGGTTATTATCGTTGGGCGACTTGACATTTTTTGCACATTAAATTAATTAATTTCAGGGCTGTATACGGAATATTGAAAATAATTTGTCGTTGTTTGTTTATTTTATACAATTTTTGAGAATTTGATTCTATATTAAATATAAAAATGTATATATAATTATATGTAATTATAACATTATATCTATACACATATTTTAAAGCAATCTAATATTAATAATTATTATTTTAAATAAAAAAAAAATATTTCAAAACCCGTCAAAAATATAAACGAGACCTACTGTTTAAAAACCTCTGGCTTAAGAGATCGAGGACTATTAAATCATGATAATGCAATATGTTAAACCCTCAAATACCTAGTAAATTGGTACTACAACATACGGTGTGTAAACACTAATGTTAATTGTTAATATAACCTATTCAATCTCGATCCTTCGTAAAAACATTTCGACTTCTTAAGTTGTGTTTCAAAGGCATTTCTAATATTATAGGTGGCATTAAAACAAATTCCTAGTCGATATGATGTAGTTTATTTCCACTTTGTGGGTCTTACACAAGTAAGAACCAGCCACACAGATATATCCACCTAAAATAAGCACACTGTAGGTGGAAAAGTGGAAAACAACATATTATATTTTAAACGTACGTTTTCTGCGTTCAAATTAACGGCGGTAACAACTTTTGCACAATTTTTGTTATTAGACCATATGATACCTATATATATATTATTATAACATAACGACGGCATGACCTCGTTCGTTGATTTTGTGCGTCGACGTGTCGAAAATGATAATTATATTATATACCTTTTGAAAAACTTTTGATTCGCGCAGTGGGTTTAAAATAATAAGTAACCGTAACGGCATAAAACTTCAGTACAGATTTATTTTTTATTATGAGTGTATTGTTAACGCGTAGGCATAGAGATTTCTGTGAAATAAATAATACGTGTGTAATTGTAACATGTACCATTGTATTTGTATATAGTAATTATTAATAGTTCAGTCTATACGGTTATGTAATAATGATAATATAATATTAAACTACCTTATCAATTGATAATTTCTAACTTCAATAATAAATTGTCGTCCTATTTAATATACTTAACAAGTTTTAAAATTCAGTCAATTGACCGGATTGTCCGGATATTAAAAATTTGTACAGGACCGTCAAATAATAATAAATCTGTTACGAAAAACCATCCACTCGATTTCTATTAGATATTATTGCTATTGTTATTATTATTATGATTAACACTACTACAGAATATTTCAATTTCAGTAAAAAAAAACATATTAGCCGTATAACCAACTCCGCCTGGGAAAAAAATTAACAAACATAAATTACGGTACTATATCAGCGTATCTCGGATTTTGTGTATCTACCTCAGTTTACGGATAAATCGATATCTCGGCGTACGGTGTACTTTGTTTTGTGAACTAATTTGTCCGAAGATGAGCAATCTGACTGTGGCGATTTGGATATAGAACTTGGTATTTTTTAACGTGTTTCAAAATACTTCATTAACTTTTCTGATATCTTTAAGAATAATCTTTGAAATTATCGTTGAAATCGGTTGTAGTGTTTTAATGTACAAGCTAAAAACATATAATACGAATAACATGTTATAACGTACTATAACGTTATAATATTATCCTTAGCACACAAAGTAAAATTGAATAAAACTTAAAACTACTCGTTCGAATTTTCATTTGGATAAATCAAAATTATCTGCTAAATAATTAAAAGTGAAAGGTAGGGAGGGAGGTCGTATTCGAAAAATATAAAAGTTTTTATTGTCACAAGATCATCCTTAGATGGTACAAAAAATCTCAAGTATCATATCACCTTGTACCTATACGGTCCGTTACGATTATAGGCCGAACACACGCGTCATTGTATTAGCGCCGAGATCGTATAGAAATCTGCACAACCATTGATTGATTAAATACCAATAATGCCGTACGCAGGCTTTCCACGATCATTCTTGGCCGCCTGCAACGTGACGAATGGGTTTCTGTGAATGCCCGCTACTGTGTCGGACGCACATTGGTGATTAACAATGGATGATGACGATAATAATAATAGTATATTATGATCGCAACCGGGTAATATTTTATATTATTATAAAATCAATCGCCTGACAGACCATCCGTTAGGATAAGCGACTTTCATTGTTAGGAATGCGGTCGGGGTCCGTCGGGGATTGACATCTTCTATTGATTTTTCGGTTTTATTAATTATTTGTTAGCAAAAGCAAATATACATTCATGAGCTATAGTTTTTCGTCATAGGTTAAACGCGTTCTCTAATACACAATATACTACGCGAACAGCATCTTGCTGCAAGGTCACACCGCATATATATTATACTATACCTGTATGGCTGTATGCAAATGAATATTATGCGCAGACCTTGCTGGCAGGGCGGCTGAATTATATCCAAGTAAGGTGATTTAGTTTTTGTTCGCCCAGTTTTGTGGTTACTTTAATTTCGTTGGGTCAAAAAAATAAAATGTATCTCTCTATTCCGGGAAATGAAAAAAAAAAAAAGGAAAAAACGAAAACAGAACAAAGGTGCTTTGGTGAGGTGTCGTAAAATCCGAATAGGTACCCAGGAACCATCCGTGCATAAAAAAGTGCATATATAAAAAAAGTCAAGACTAACAGTATATATATATATATATATATATATATATATATATGTGTGTGTATATACAATATACATATATATATACGTATACACCTAAAATTCGATTTTTTAATGGTACGCGGGTTTCCTCGTTCAATTTGTGTACAACCATTAGACTGCAGCTGAATCGCGGTAAAGTTATATAGTATTTACACCTGCAGCCGTTCTCCGTATAAAAATACAGCGCATAAATAAATAATAAAGTACAATGCTAAAATGGTGGGGGGAGTGGTGCTTCGAGCATGGAATAGATGATCTAGGCGTCCTGCGGCAGTATAATATAATATATTTATACGAACTTAGGTAAGATGTGGCCAATATATATCTATGTACATTTTAGTCGTCGTCCTTAGATTATTAAATGTATCGAGGGAAAAAGTAGAAGATTTGTAGGTATCTTTTAGATTCTGAGGTAAGCGATAAATGTATTTGGTTTTACAATAATGTATGTTTTTATTTTTATTATGTTGTTTATGTCCATCATTACTTTTTGGAACAGTAAAAATACTTAGATTTTCAACTTTATGGGTAGTTTTTGTAGAAACATGGTAGTAAATTAGATTTGGTTAGTATATTAGAGGGAAAGAAGGGGTAAAAGTAAATTTCTAGTATTTATAAAAATAATTGAATAAAAAGGAAAAAAAAAAGAAAAAAATTGGTCTTGTTTTTTGGTTGTACGAGGCACATCCAGAAAGTAAGAATACTCAATTTTTCTAATTTTTTAAAATAATTTAATTTAAAAAAAGTGTACATAGCTATATCAGGACATATTATGTGAAATATTTTTCTATGCAGTCAACATCCATCTTCATGCACGTAGTGAGACGAGAGGTTAATTTTTTAAGCCTTGGTCAAAAAATTCTGCTGCCACTTCCTTACCCACTTGTTCACTCCTTTCTTCCTCGTAAGTTGAATTTTTTTTGCTACTCATGTGCATCTTCAAGGAGGTGAACAAATAATAATTTGAAGGCGCCATGTCAGAAAAATACGTAAGGTGATTCAAAATGACTTCAAAAATTGCATTGTTGCGTTGACCGTGTGATGAGGTCTGGGCATTGTCATGTAGAAGCCAGATTCCCTTCTGCAGCAATCTGTGTCCTTTTGCTTTAAATAGCCTTTCTAAATTTTGCTTAAAGGCTTACAATACCTAGAAATATTGATGATTTCATCTTGAGGTAAAAATTTGATCAAAATGATTCTTTTGTGGTCCCAAAACACTGATGCATTGATTTTTTTAGCCGAAAGCGTAGTTATGAATTTTTTGGCTGAAGAATATGAGATATGACGCTATTAAGAGGATTGTATTTTGGTTTCAGAGGTATAGTGAAAAACCCAAGTGTTGTTCCCTATAACATTAGATTGCACAAAATCATCACTTTCAAGTTCATGCCATTCCGAAAACTCTTTGGAGGTTGCTTGATAACGCTGTTAATCTCGCAAATTTTATCGACAACCTTTACGGGAAACGTTGTGGTTACTATATTTTTGGTCGTACTGATATGTTTTTATACTCGCTAGAAAAGACAGAAGTGACAAACAGCAAAAAAAAAAAATTCCTTCTGCCCTCGCGAGGGAAACTAGTACTCTTACTTTCTGAATATGTCTCATAACTCAAGAATTAAAAACGGTAAAGAGAGTTAAATTTTTATAAGCGATTGAAATTCAAATTTTAACGAAATTGTATATTATAATTCAAAGTACATAATTATGATTTTAGTTATTTTGTTGTAATTCGAAAAATGTTAACCGTTCAATTTTGTAACATTCCACTACTATTACTTAAATTATCATTTTCTACGGACGATGCAATTTTCAGAATTACATTTAAAATAACTTTAAGCTATTTATGCCACGAACCTATTCACACCATTTTACGTTACATAGGTATTAACTTATTAGCTAATATTAGGTAGTTATTTTATATAAAATAATATAATAATTAATATTTGATATTACATGCCACTTGTTTTTGGTAAAAATTAGTTCAATCTAGCGTATTATTCATTAAAAATAAATTACTAACAGTAATATAAAAATACAACAGAATATTCTTAGATAGAAATATAGGTTTAAATTGAACCAAAAATTAAAATTTAACACTTATCTATTACAATATTATGTAACCTATTCAATGACAAGGTACTTACACTCAACTCCTACTATATTATGTTAGATCAAGTTTTAAGGATGGCATATATTTTGTAATACTAAAACGGATTTGTGCGATAAGTTATTAATTTTGTATGAAATACAAGATGTAATTTAGGTGCAGTCGTATGGATATTATAATATGTGTGAAGAAATTTGATTTTATAAAAATGTCATGCTTTAAAAAGAACGTGTAATAATATATTATTATTGTGACGAATTATATCACTTAAAATATAATATTGCCTATAGTATTATATTAATTATATGTATAGAAAAAATTATAGTCATTAAATTAATCAATTACCTATGTATAAGAGTATTACTTGAGGGGACAAATTGTATTGAGAACTTGAAACTAAGTTTCGCCAACAGTTTCAGGTGGCTGATAAAAGTTTTCTAAAAAGACATTAATCGACTAAACCACTAGGTATAATAATATAATATATATAACTAGAATTTAGATACAATAATATATATATATCCTCTATTGCTCTTGACATTGTATACATTCATAGTGGTTACATAGTATTATGAACATATATAAAGCCTGGTTGAAATCCAAATCTACTGGAGCCAAATTTAACTAAAATCTGCAGGTAACCGTAGTGTTATATAGGTATGTTTAATATGTATAATACGTAAATAATATATTTATATATAATAAATCTACATAGATAAAATATAGTTTTAGAAGGCGTCAACGTCACCCACCTGTTAAAGTTTCACGAAAATGGTACCTATATAGGTAAACTTGCTATAGTCGCGGATACAAAAAATAAGGACGGACCATCGTAAACCGTTGTAAACATTATTGGTTCTCAGCATTGTACAGTTGTGTTGACTGTTAAGTGTATAAAATGGTATTCATGGTGATTTGATAACCACTATCAAAAAACTGCCGCTTTGCGCTCGTTTTTCGTATCCACGGCTATTGTACATATTACACTCAGTGGTTAAATTAGAAACAAATAAAAGGAAAGGGACGTACGAAAATATAAAAAAAAATGAAGTTACTCAAAGATTTAAATATTTCATTGATTATGATTTAATTAGAAGGAGTACTCCGTTCTCTCACTTCCAGCTTCAATTCAAGCACTTCATATAATATAATGTATGGTGATTCATCGTGAGTATTGATTCCTCTAAGGTACGTTATAACATTTGAAAAAAAAAAGTTTATACTACTAAAAAATTATGAATTAATTTGTTAAATTAATTAATTTGAAAATATGGTTTATACGTAGTATACTACTAAGTTCTAAAATCTATGAATTATAATGTAATATATTATATACACCTAGAATTTAGATATAATAATATAAAATATATCACCTGTAGATCTTAACGTTGTGCTAAATTTAACTTCAACCTGCAGGTCACTGTAGTGTTATATGTATAATATATTTTAAAATTTATTTAAAATTTTAGATTCTGAGCAGAGCGATGAATGTACTGATTTTATAATGTTATGTGTTTTTTATTTTTATATCTTTTTGTGGCTGTCATCGCATTTTAGTGCAGTGAAAGTGCTTCGATTTTCTTCAACAGCATCTTTTCTGATAGGAAAGTGAATCTAGTTGGTACTTTGAGTGGTCAAAAGTAAAAAATTCTCAATAGTTTTTAAACGCTTCGAGAAAAACAAAAAAAAAAAATTAAGAAAAGACGGGAATTTTTTCGCAAAGTAAAATTTTGACAAAATCGATTTTGATTTTTAATGTAATAAAAAAAGAATGACTGTAAATATATGAAATATTCATCGAATGTTTATATAAGCATTATCATAAAATTATATTATTATAAAATTTTCAAAATATTTTGACTTTTTTCGAGCTAGTTATAAGCATAATACATTTTCGGTTTTTTTTATTTTTTTTTTTATTATTGCTGATAAAAAATTTTTCAATCGGCCAAAAAACTTAAAAATTTTATACAAGGTTCTTCATAACTTGTTGTAAGTCAAAATTAAAAAAAAGTTGATTTTTCAATGATTTTTTATAAGCGTTATAAGTTAAAATTTCGACTAAATACGTAAAAATCACGAAAATATGCAGTTTTTTTAATTAGGATATTTATAAAAAATTTTGTATTCAAACTTAAGATTTGAAAATTCAACACAAGATTCTCTATAAGTTTTTCTACCTTTCTAAAAAAGAAAAATTTACTGGATAGTCAAAGTAATTTTTTATTAACGTTTGAAATTAGATATTAGATATTCATTCGATTTCTTAGGGAACGATTTTCTTATTTTAATGTAGTTCAAAAAGGAATAATTGAAGACGTTTCAAATTATCACAAAATGTTGAGATTATCATTTTCTTTACACCAAAAAAATTTTAAAATATTTTGCCAATTTTTAAACTAATTGTAAGCATAAGAAATTTTCGGTTTTTTCAAATTTTTTTACTTTAAATATCGATAAAAAAAAATTCGTCGGGTCAACAAAATTATAAAAATAGTTTTTTTTATAGACATTTTAAGTTCAAGTTTAGATGAAATTAGATGTTTAAATGAAGAATGACAATGTTTTTTATTTTGTTGTAATTTAAAAACATTTTTTCTGGGTGCTTGAAACTTTTAAAGTATATTATGATTTTTTATATATTCAATGACATTTTCAAATGCAATGTTTTCTGCGAAAATTAATTCAACCTACTATATTATTAATAGTAATATGAATTATATTATTAGGAATATCATAGAATACACTTAGTTATGTATGCTAACAGATTGTCTTCGCTTTAAATTGTTTTTCGTATACAATGTTTTTTATATAATTGAATACAAATTTAACACATCTATAAAAGTGATCCACTCAGCACATACTGTACAACAGAGCGGTATCCACTTGCCAACCTTTTTTTTTATTTGTATTTATTTTTTAAGAAAATAATGTGCCCTACTGAACATATATGTGTAGGGGGCCACGAGTTCACAAATTGAAATACAAACTATAGTTACAGTATTACAGTACACTTTTCTCGTATGATTTATAACAGCAATAGAAATAAATTCATATTTTTTCTTTCTTATATCTAATGTTGTATTATGTAAAAAAAACTGTTTAGTTAAATAATATAATATAAAGCAATAAAACTAAAATTATCATCAAATTAATGTAATAATTAATCCTATATATATGTTGTAAGTTAGGTTAGGTTATTATTTTGCACTTGTAGACCATAGAAGGTAGATAGACAAATTGTAATTTTTAATTTCTAATGGTAATATATATATATATATATATTGTACATTTTTGGATCAATAAATAAGGATGTGGATTATGTAATTTGTTGTGCACGGTTGGTTCATTGATATGAGATATTTGTATAGTAATAACATATCGATATTACTCGTATATATTTACATATTCTACCTAAATATAGTTATACGTGTTACTTATATGGCTTTGTCAACGTCATTCACCGGTTAAAGTTTCACATAACGACATCTATAAATACTATTAAGGTTAGGTGGTACATAATGCACTGCAGGGTAATTCACCGAGTTAATTTCTCCGACGAAGGTTTTATCATTTGAAAAATTAAGTTTGTTCTGCTAAAAAAATTCAATTATTTTAAAATAATGGTCTATATGCCGCAAACTAGAGTTCTAAAACCTAGGAATAATCTAAGGATAAAACGGGTATAAGCATGCTTGGCATTATTAATTACTATTGGCTGTTGGGATATCCAGGCAATATAATTCACGAACCTAATATATATAATGTGATGCCGTCAATGACAAAATATTATTTAGCTCAGGCTTTATACGCATTACTAGATTGATTGCAAAATTATCCAATAATGCGATACGTGCATTATATAATACTGTATATTATGTAGACATCACATATTACATATTATTGTGTCATTTAAGACTTGGGTGGAAAGCTTTATTAAGTGAAAAAACCAAAGTTCTTAACTTACCCTGTGGTAGATATTAAATATTTTTTATTTCGTGTTTACAGACTTTATGTCAAATGAGATAGCAAAGAAAATAAAACTTTAATTATAAATGACACCTATATAGCCGTTTTAATATAGTACAAATTTAAAACTTACACCGCTATTTTACTAAAAAAAAAAAAAAAAAAATGTAAAATATAAAATACATATTTTTAGATAAATTAAAATGTCATAAAAATCAATTAGTCTTTTTCTATACAAATCATATAAGAGTTGTTTTTTGAAAGTTATAATATGTATTTTATAAAAATTGTATAAACTGCAAAAAAATGTTAATGTCACTTTATGCAAAAATATGTATTAAAAACTGTCAAAATGTTATTATTGACGTATTTTGTGCTTACCTGACATATACATACAACCAAGTATAGAATGCATGCAAATGAAGTTTCCTCTCTTTTCTCTTGATAAATAAAGACTCAAATTTCCGTGGTCTGCACGACTAGCAGCAGCCCAGCTTACTTCAAAATACTTGGAATTTTGATTTTTTAGAATAGAACATAAACTTGAAAAGAAATTTAACATTAAAACATACTAGGTAGGTGTTATACCTTAGTTCAAGTGTGTGTTTTAACAAACAAAACGAGTTGATAATGAATATGTTGTAATAATAACTAAAGAATATACAGTAACTACGTTGTAATATAATAATGCGAGCATATTTTTTATACCTATTTAATTATTGTATAACAAAGTGTTCTACAGAAAAAAAAAAATAATAAAAATGAGTAAGGGAAAGTACTACACTATATTGCCGAGACGTATGCGATCATCTTTCGTACGTGGCGTACGTCATTGAATTTGCAACGTGCACCGTAAACCCGTCAGAACATTTTTATGATATGTACCTTTAGGACTTAGAGATATATTACTATAATCTAGTACGATGTTCGGATGGTCTGCGCAAAATAATAAAAAGACGGGTAAACGAAACAAAATGAAACGGATCAAAAGGATAACAACATACCAACTACATATAATATAATATCGAACGACACGCGTAACACAATCGGTTGAATTTATTACGGTTTTTGAATTTTTAGTAAAATAAACGGATATAAATGTGACGAATACATTGATTGTGGCAGACAACTTTTTAATATAAATATTTCATCACAATAGTGTTTTATAATATTTAATCAGAGTTGCATATTTTGGTTTATTTATATAACTGCGCATAAATATAATAATATAATATTATGTTCGTTTTTTCACGGTTTTTCGGGCTGAAAACTGCATTATTACTAGGTATACGATATTGACACAGTATGAATTTTATTAAAATTAATTTAAAAGTCAAATCTTCGAGTATAATCTGCGTTTCGAAATTAATTGTATTCAAGTATACAACAAACTAATAAATTTTCCTAAAATGACACTATATACACACTTTATACATGCTATAGAATGTTTAAATATAAATGTATAACAGCGATAGGTTTAAGCTTTGGTTTTACAAATAAAATACTTAATAAATTAAGTTTGAAATACAGTTATTTAATCTAAGTTACTTAATCAGTTTTTATAAAGTTATTCAAATGCATATTATATTTTAACATAAATATATATTAAGTATAGAAATTACTTTGGTATTTGTCCAAAACATAATAAACCAATAAAACGGTCCATATAATATAAAAATAAAACCAAAATCGATACACGATATGACAAAAACAGTATAACCGATTTGATATTTTTACAAAAATTTAGAGTGTTTCATACAATACGTATATTGTTATATTATATTATTATGTACCCACTATAATACAACATCGACTTGGAATTATTTGAAAACGATTCTTTCTGTACTCGAATCCATAAGATTTGACTTGCTAGTAAATCTAAGTCAATCCTATAACAGTTTAACCAATATACTACTAATATAGTTACTATACTGAGTACATGCATAACTTGTTTACTGCGCACTGCAGTTGTACGCATAGCATTAGTAGTATTACGAGCCTAATAATATGCATAACGAAATACATATTGCGCATACATCGTCAGAAGTTCTTGTCTGCATCGGACGAGGTTGGCCGACTGGTGAGAAATGTTCATGTAATAATAACGATACATGGTATAATATAATATATGCAGACATCAAAGACGCGTGTGTGCCCGAGTGTAATAATATTGCATAAGGTGTATTCTTCGATGGTTGTGGTGCGGTTTGCTACAAGCGTGTCTGGCCACGAAAAACTCTAATTTTTTTTTCCACATACGTTTCGCGAACGCTTTGCAGTAAAAAGTAACCGAGAAAATAAAAATCCATAAATAAATGAAATCGTGTCCACAGTATATTTCCATGGGAAACCGTAAGAGATCCAACCACATAATGATATTATTATAGCACGCACACCATACTCACAACGTAAGTTACATTATTATTATCTAAGTATCTGAACAGTAGTGCAAAATAATATTATAGCGTTATATCTACCACATAATATTATAGTCACGTGACAGGGAAAAATGATTGCACTATACACTACAGCTATAAGTCACAATGGTTATAATTTAACAAATACTATCAACTTTTTATGCATCACAAATCACTATACAAATTAAAAGTAATATATCATTCTGTTTTACTTACAGAATATTATTGAGCCTTATTGTAATAAGCCAATAATCCTTATCCAACCATATATAAATGTGTACCTATAATATGATATTAGGCACACAATATTGCATTGATGGAATTAAATACCTATCTATTATGCATATTTTTTAGATAAATATTCAGTATGAAATTATGGTATATTTTTGTAAATACACATAATTTAAACAACAGTGAAATGTCATAAAACACTGAAAACTGCAACACCAACAAGTATTTAACTTTCAAAAAACTTAATTAAAAAAAATCGTTTTAGTAATCTGCTTAGTGTTTTTTTTCTATTACTATCTGAATCTATACTAAAATCAGAATATTCCGTTTATAGATATTTTGGTACCTAGGTAATCATTTTATGTAACATCAAAACTATTTTTTTGATTTTTAAGACTGGCGTAAGTTTTAGTATGAACAACGATCATCTGCAAGTCACTTGCTTTTATTTTTCCAGTGTATTTGTGTGTAGCTTATATCTTATCCTTTTATTTTATTAAACAATAAGCCTCATCGTCTGCTATATTTTATACTTACAAGACAACTGCAAGTTAATATACTAAAATTCGTACAATTTTAATTAAAAGTTACAATACATTAACTACGTTAAATTGGATTTTATTAACATTATGTTAAATTGAATATTTTAGTTCCACGAATGAATTTCAAACTCGAGTGTCTAAATAATTACTTGTGTTTCTGGAATGAGATTCTCCTGTAGGCTTCGGAGCGTAGAGTAATTTTATAGCAGTTCGCCGTTGATGGTTTTATTTAAGGTAGGTATCTACCTACCTAGCTAGTCGGTGAATATACTCGTAAGTAGTATTATTGTAATAGATATACACTTTACATGTGTGACCCCATCCCTTTTCATTTCTTTCCGTAATTAGATTACTTCAATGGCGTGTTCAGGGTCAAAATGTAATATATAGGCTCAATAATATTAACAATTTGAGTTGTGTCTAAACACATTAATTAAATTAATTTAATATATAATTATAAAACTAATTTAATTATTATTGCAAGGTGTTTCAGAAAACAGTTTAATAAAATATGTATTTGTCTATTAAGCTGTTTGATGTTGTGTATTTTCAGTCACGTACTTTGAAATAAATTTCATCGTCATTTGAAGCTGCGTCGTTTGTCTTGCCGCCAGCTGATTTGTTGTTTCATTTCCTGTTAAACCGACGTTATGTCGAATATTTCAAATTAGAGATAGGTACATTACACCACAAAAGATTCAAAATGCCTTGTCTATATAATATAGACACATACAATGGCAGTATTGCATAGTTCGTCATGCAATTTCACTAGGTGGCTATTTTAAATACTACTTTACAATGTATGCATAACCAAGATATACGCAATAATTAGCATAGGATTGATTTTTTCTGAAATTAATTTAAGAAGTTTATAAATTAAAATAAATGTCTTAACAATAATATGCTATTAATATAATTTTTCCATAAAAAAATTAATTTAAAAAATAAATAATGTTTATTTATAAAAATAATTTATAAATATTATAAACGAAATTTATATATTTATCATAACTATGCCATAAAATTATATTTCAGAAAATAAGAGGTATTTGTTTCGGTATCCTCTAACCATTTTCTTTTGATTTTAATACAAACGCCGATTGTTTTTTAATTTTCGACCGCCATCACAGCTGAAAAATGTCACGTGAAATCTGTCGCAGGAATTTTTACTTTCTACAGTTTAACGCGATTTAATAGCGAATAGCGACAGGTGGTGGTCGACAAAGACACCCGAATTCCTCGAAATAAATAAAGCTTAAAATATAAGAACTGACGGAATAATTTCACCTGCAGGCAGCTACAGTATAATGTTATATTTATATTATTGTGTATTATGTGTACACGGTGTGTAACTCCCGATATAGATACAACGTAGACACTTCGACAATCAAGAAAATGTGATCCTGGGCGGTGTTATAATCTATATATTTTTGTTTTATCCTTAAGCCTTATAAAAGACGTCGTAAAGGTCAACGTATTCGTTGATGTATTCATCCGATCGACCGTAGACGACTCGTTATATGTTTTGTAAACTATTATTTAATTGGTTTATCTATAATATTAATATATTATAATAATCTACCCATAAATAACCATTATAAATCTTAAGTCTTATATTCTTACAGGAAAGTACGACTGATATCCATTTGAACGTTGAACGCTAAGAGTGGATAATAATATATCCATTCATGATACATTTTTGAGAACAAAAATAATTGTGAACAATTTATTAAACGGCATTCTAATTTTATCGATGCGTTAAAGTTTAGATAATAACTTTATTCAAACCACTTGAAAAAATTAGTTTGTTAGTTAAATATGTTTGACGTTTTGTAAATATTTTAACATCACAAAAAATGTTTGATTCGCGCAACAAATGCCTACGTCGTTTATTTGCGAGTAAAAAAATATATATTGCAACTGTTTTATTAAAATTTAAAACTAATTGTGTATACAGTATAGACATATATATTTACAAAGTGGACGTTAATTATAATTTAGCTTTTGAAATTAATATAGTATTGTATTCACGAGACATTCTCTCTCGGCGGTCTTCTGCACTACGTCTCTCGATCTCTTTCTCTCTCTCTCTCTATATATATATATATATATATATATATATATATATATATATATATATATTACCTTTTGGTTTTTTCGTTTATAATATATATACACTTATATATATATATAATATACAACGCCCCGGGGAACAAAAGTATAGTAAGATAATATTTATGTACATAATATATATATATTTATATATTTATTTATGTACACGAAGCCGAGTTTTAAAAATACATAATATCATTATAAATACAAAATTTAATCTAGAGTTTGACAGAAGTGAATGCAAATTTACTGAATTATCTATGTATGTGTATGATAGGTACCTATTATATGGGGAGGAAAAAAATCAATATCACCGTAGAACATATTATAATTTAATAAAACGCGATAGGACTGTAGTTTGGCGGAATATATTTATTATTAACTATGTACAATAGACATAGTTAGCTGCAATATTATTATATAATAATAAAACCTATACACGCGTTTGTTGTTTTGAAAATATAATGATTTTCACTATCGATATTCACACAAATGCTCTTTATACGCCGTTATATTTTATTTTCGTAAACGAAACCGTGACCATTCGCCGTCAAACGAGCTAGACATTTCTTACCATGGGGCTGGAGTGTGTCAGCCTCGACCTTATTTATTTATTTTATCACTCTTAGGGGGTTACCGTACAAATTCTAAAACACGTCGTAAAAATACGTACAAACGAAGTACGAATTTATGGTTAAATACGTTTTTAAAAAATTAAGAATCGAAGGGACTGTTATGACGCACGTTTTAATAATTATTATGCCTTCTTAGTTCTTTGCAGGTCGTTTTAACGGCATAACCCACGAAGTGCACTACTTGGAATTGGATACCAAGAAATAAATGTTTAATACTAGAAAGTTCAAAGAGACTGTATTATACGTGTGTATACTAAATATATATAATATATAAAGGTAGATAGAGATACATATATTTATTTATGTATACATTATATAGTATATGCTTTCTTTAAAAATATAATAATCATTTTTGTATTAATGTACTCGTATACTCGTATAATATGCAACATGGTAATCGTATTCAAATTACTTTTAACTTTGAAATAAAGCAAACATATTTTAATTAAAAAATCTCTTTGAAAATTTTAATTTTTCATAATAACGCTGCCACCTACAAGTTTGGATTATAAAGGCGTATACTAATTGACGAAGCATCCCGGCCGACGGGGTTGGGTGGTGAGGTGACGGCAAATTGTGTTACAGTGATGTCATCACAAGTAGCATAAATAATTGTTCACACACATTTTTTATTCATCATAATATTGTCTTACAATATTTCATCCATAGTGTCTTTGTCATATTATAATTAAGGCTGGTAATGTAATACTCTAGAAATGCCCAAAAAATTCTAAATAATTTTAAAAAAAATCTGGATTTAGTAATAAATGCCATAAAAAAACCTTGGTATTTACTCTGTCAACTATACACAAACTAGTGTGCCGGTGTAGTCTACACACATGCGCAGAAAACCGGAACACGATCAGCGTTATTCACGTTCGCCGCCGGAACTACCACCACGCTCCGTCCATGAGTATAAGAAACTAGATGATATCATGTCCCGGCATTGTGCAGGTTTTTATGAGGTTTGTTTCCGGAGTATGTACAGTGATTAGGCTATTTGTTTTTACCCAATCTATTTTTTTCGCTTTATCGCACACAAACTCTTTTTATCCCTCCTTCTCGCACATCGTCGCCGAGTCAGCCGCAAAGAGTCGCGGAGGTTCATTAATACACACCAAGACTCTTTAAAAATGCAACGAAACAGCTCTGGAGCATAATCTCATTTTATAAATTATATATGTATATAATATACATTGTATACGTTCTATATTCTAACATATATATTATTTTATCTGGTAAATGTTCATAACCTCTTCGTTTTTTATTGAATGCAGCGTATTCCGTCTTTGTCGTGCATCACGTAAACATCAAAATGTTTACGCATTCAAATATAATATATTAAATGTAAATATATTTACTATTATAAAAGACGTAATTTTTTGCCATAGTACGGATTTATATATTATTTAAAAAAAAAAAACACGAGTTTTAATCTTAAAAAAATGTTTATGTTATTTATATTTATATTTAATACACTTAACGACTCAGCGAATAAACGTAACGTGTAATTGAGAATGTATCACTACAGAGAATCGAAAACTAAGGTAAAAAATTCCTACGTATACATATTTCACGATTTTAAAATTTATTAAATGTTCAATAATTCCATTTACATAAATTCGGTCATTAACGTTGATGTCGTTTACGGGTTTATGCCATATAATAAATTGAATAATAATAAAAGAAAAAAGGAATTGCATTTAACGTTAAACGTGTATACATAATGTTGAGTTGCTTTTTTTCCGAAAACGATTAAAAAATATAATTAATATTCGAGGTACAATGCAAAATAAATATTATAAGTAAAGGGTATATTTATATTAAATATAAACAATCATTATTATACTGAATGATGTTTAATTATTTTTCAAAATAAAATATATGAACATTTTGTCGGGTTGCAATTACGTATACTCGGAATAAAATATAAATAAAAATAAAACAATATTTTACATTTTAAAAGAATTTCATGATCGGGACGATAAGTTACGACCACTTGAAATGAACATAATATGGAAAACAGTTGAACAAAACCGGCGTTAATTTCGCTAAAATACTTATAAGGCTATATACAACGCGTACGCAAGCAGTTGAAATAAAATGTAGAGCGATCCCGTTTCGACATTCAAACGACTCCCCTGTGTTATGGGCGCAAACACGACAGACACGTTTACTTCGGAGGAGGCAATAATAATTCCGCAAAAATCTCGACGACGAAGAGTGTGCCTCGTGCTGTTGACAAATATAAATATATAGACTAACTGCCGCAGAACTAAATACAAATTATTCGTAGATGACGTCGGTTACGGCGGCCTAATGACAAACGAAATTGAACTTTAGACGCAGTAGACGACCCGAGATAACTAACCAAAAATAATCGTGGTGGGCAGCGGGAGACGAGGGCGAATGTCTCTCAAATCCCAATGTGACATTTATTACTTTTTAAGCAGATAAAACTATACCTAAACAGTTGTACGCACATATTATATTTTATAATATTATACCTATAATAGCTACCATATGCATATATTGTAGGAAGTAAATCGAAGCGCGTGGGGGGTGGTTTGTAACGGGACCCGAGGAAAAATAACATAATATAAAAGATACACACCGGCCCCGTTACAGCTTATCATTTTCTTTTTATCGCCAATAAGACGCATTATGACAAAAAAATCACTTATCGCATTGCTATTGGTATATTTGTACTATATAATAGTCTAAAATACATAAATGCATCGTGCATATATATAGAGATTGATGCTTGTCTGTCTGTTTGTTAGCTTGAGACTCAAAAACTACTGAACCGTTTTAAATAAAAATTATATCAATAAATTCCTTGATACTTGGAGGGTGTTTATAGCTTATTATTTAAACCTTAGGTAGCAAAATGTAGCTAACACATGAATTTTTTTCCAGCTTATGAAGAAAGAACATTTTTTTGATTTATTTATAGGACTGTCATTGGTTGTATATTATATTTCTATTTTCTATTATAAGTAGTAGACAATAGACATATTCCATATACGTTTGTTTACAAATATATATTTTATAAAATAAGCAGATCTTTAGCACGAGCAACGCCGGGTAGAACGACAAATAGTATAGTGTTTTATGCGATGTGGATAGCAATGTTCTACACGACTATATTTTCAATTAAGCCACATGAGGACCTGCGTTTACGAGATTTGACTAAATTAAAACATATTTTAGTACTTTTAAAAAAGAAAATTGCATTACCTATTCATGTATCATTTGAATATAAATAATTTTATATTTATACTATTATTTTGATTTGGCCTGTATATAATATTAATACAAAATATGAATTGTTCGTCAAAAAACTTTTTTTTTTAAATTTCTGTTAGTTTTTTTTATATGTTTAATGTTTAAAATTAATTATTCTAGAACATATTTTTTTTATTTTTTTGAAACCTTTTATATACGAACTTTGTACGAATCATGTGTGTGAACTAAACATGTATTTATACTCATAAAGATGTATGCACGATTATGAAATTTAAAATTACGTAAATATATCAACAATTTGTTTTGAAAGCTGTTTAGACATAAAATGTAAATTTCTATATATTTTTTTTTTTTTTTATTAGAATTAAGGCTTCAACTACTGAGGTCATTAGCCTGGTACTATGTGTGGAGGAACAGTTGGTTGGAACACGTTTTTGTATGTGTGGCAAGGATTTGTTGCTAAAAACCCGGGTGATCACCCATCCGGGAGCTAGCAACACCGGCCGGTACGTACACTCAGAGCGTTTCCGCAGTTGAGCGT
>JACXSJ010002328.1:0-48454 GCA_014851325.1 Pentalonia nigronervosa | reverse complement strand
GAGAGAGAGAGAGAGAGAGAGTGAGTGAGTGAGACGAACGCGGAGGACGGAGACGGAGATAAAAACTCCGGGAGATGATTGGCGGGGAAGAGTAAATAATGGTGATCGTGTTTCGTAAAAGCATTGCGGATAGTTTCGGAAAAGGTCGTTTTCTATCAGTTTCTAGCGCATTCGGTTTGTCCGCGTTATACTATTATAACGTCGTATAATATGCACCGCCCGCCAAAAAACGTCGTCGCTCGTTTATGTCGTCTCCACGTCGTCGCCGCTCACCGACGGCACGGGTGGGCACGCCACGCGTGTTATCCGGGGAGTACCAAAAACTCTGATATTCTCACTTTACAAACACGGTCATATATATGGTGCGTTTTTCAAATGGCGGTGTGATATTCCGCGTCAATTAGATCAATATGATTATTAGCATCATTAATTGACCATTACGATAATATTGCTATATATGCCTCAATGATATCCGTATTTTTTTTTTTATTTTGTTTTTTATAATTTTCTCTTTTTTCCCCGGTCGGTTCAATAGCTCATATTTATACCCTGTTAATCTCTTTTCAATATTCTATAGTTTTAAATTTGAATTATAATCAATTTTAAAATACAGCATGATATAATATATTATTGTAAACGAAGCACATGATAGTATGGATTCATCATTTTACGATTATATTAATCGGTAAAATATTAACAAAGCTATAATCTGAAAAATATATTGTTTATTTATTTTTTTTTTTCGCAAACATTAACCACATATATTAATATTATTTTTTTTATCATAATTTAAAGTTTGGTATCCTGAAATAGGGAGGGTTGTGCATTGCATATTTTCAGATTATTTTCCTTTGCTTCTTACAGAGAAACCCTAAATAGTTGCCATTAACAAACCATTAGTATGATATTAGGTAATGCGTACGTTAAATCGTATAACGAAAATTCTTTTGGAGAGGTTAAATTTTAAATTGCAAGTCACCTGCAGTCACCGTTTGAGATTTAGAAGTTTATACTGTTTAAAAATAAAATAATGATGTAAACACAATATACTTTATAATAATATGCTATGAAAATCGTTTAATCAAAAATGACAAACATCCTCCGAAATATGTATACTATAATTGAATAAGAATATGTCAAATTATTGTAAATGGTACAAAATATAAAGTTTTCTTAAATCTTAATTTATTAATAAACATACGTTGTTGAATAATTAAGTGGTTACAAAACGGTATAAACACCACGTAATTCGGTACACATTCTAACAATAATCGCGTATTTAGTGCTTTTACTGGAAGGCGATGCCATGGGTTGACACTTATTCGTTTTCACTTTTGTTGAAAATGTCTGAGAAATGTTCTGTGAATAATTTTAGGTGCCATAAATCATCTCTGTCAGTCAGCCCTTATTTAAATCACTGAATAACAAAATTAAAAAATAAGAAAATCGGACGAACGAGATACAGTTGACGGATGTCTAGCATTAAATTTGAAAGCGATCACAGATCGCTAATTCCGGACTAAACGTTTAAATGAGACAGTGTTCCGTTATCTGCCACTTCGTTCAAGGCTCACAAAACGATTTCGCTTCGCCAAAATTGCAGGATATTAATCATTTTGGATGCATCGTCGATCGTCGTGAGTTTTTACTCAAATATTTGTCTGTTTGTTTATTTTTTCTACACTGCAGATATCTTACTCTGTCTAAAAAGTTAACTTTAGTATAATAATTTGACAATACACAGTCGTTCGAATTAGTTTTTAAATAAAACAAAAAACCGTTGACAATATTGACTTACTTGTTTTATATTTACTGTTTGTAAAACCTAGCCATAAATTCTAAAATACTTAAATTATATTCATTGTTGTAAGGACACTGAACTTTGTCAAAAGAGTAGAATAATATTGTGTAGCACGTTAGTCTGAAAAACTATTATTCTACGTGATAAAATAAAACCTGTTGCGTTATGTAGATTAAACGATTTGACTTAATAAAGTTTATAATATTCAGTTTAAAACCCATAAACACCTCATTGGCCTAGAGAAAATCTAAATCTTATGAACACCGTATTTATAACAAATGTTTCTTTTTTGTCGTAAACTGGCGAACTGAAGGATTTTACGATAGTATATTGTTACAGGTATTATAATACGACAGATGCGGAAATGTCATTTTATAGAGTTTTCGACTGCACCGGAGAGCCAAAAAGTATTTAATTAACGGTATTATGTTGTAATTATTACTACTATTATGTGCGAAAAGTTGTTAACAAGAGTCAGCCAGTAACTCCCATTAATTGAAAGGAGAGCGCGGGGGTGGCGCTGTAGGAAAATCGACGTTTGTTTCAAAATAATCGAAATGCACAGGTGGTTATTCATTCGAAATCGTATCTCTACAATTCCGGATTCGGGTACAATATATGTACTTCCGGTCTGATCATATACATTAAACAATGCATATTACTACAATAATATAAACTATATAATATAACAACAATATATAATATGATTTCCTTCTGAGCAAATTTTGTTTGTGAAACGGTTAAAATATAAATATGTAGAATATTATATCTATCTATAATATTATATATATTACACTATTGCGCTATAAAAATATTTTTTGAAAAACTCGTATCCGCCATAAAGACACTTCAGTTGTTGTACAGACGTAGAAATATAACAACGAACAATATTTATATGAATTTATTTTACTCCGTATAATATAAGATTTCACTATTTTTTATGTAACATCCGTTTAGGAGGATAAACGTAAAGTCTACTGGACCAATTTAAGTAAGGTACATATTACATAATACATATAGGTACCTACATTCGTATTACTTTTATCTACATTTGTATTCCATACAGATGTATTTTATACTTTTATTATTGTTATTGGAGTAAACAATTTATAATCTAAAAAAAATTAAAAAAAAAAACAAATTGGTTTTAGCAGACAACATTTTAAAACTAAAAATGTTACATAATATAAAACTACGTATGTATTGATTTTATAAAACTATAAACTCGATTATATATTATTATACAACAAAAATCGTATTCTTTCATTAAGCGTTTTTCTGTACACCTATACATGTATGTACCCATATTGCCTACCCTTGTGCCTGCTAAGATAACTATCATAAAAAATATAAGATTCCAAATTACTGTACAATTAAATATTAAATTTAAACCTGAAATACTTATCAGTAAACATATTGAAATTTACATACTTATTTTAATTGGTTTTTTTTTGAATTCAAAATTTTCTAGAAAACGAATAACTATTATTTTGATACTGTTATGCTTGATGCATCTAGAAAATGCTATTTTAATAATTTTGGTGATATATTTGATCTTTACTGATTTCTTCTGGAATTTCATGTGAAATCAAAAGAAAAACTAAATCAATTTTTTCATAAACTGGTGTTGTGTCATTAAATCAAAGCTTAGGTAACGCCAGACATAAACAAAAAAATAATTCAATGTACATTAAATCAATGTAACATAAATCAATATATTTATCGATTAGTCCAGAATCCAAAACAAAAAAAGAAACACTTTGGGGGCTCAAAAGTAAAAAATTCTCAATAATTTTAAAATGAGCAGGGAAAAACAAACAAAAAAAAAAATTTAAGACTGGAATTTTTTTGCAAAGCAAATTTTTGACAAAATCAATTTTCTTTTTTGGTGTAACATCAAAAGTAATCACAGTAGATATATGAAATTTTCACAAAATGTTTATATAAGCAATTTCTATATATAATAAAATTTTCAAAATATTTTGACTTCTCTAAAACTATTTATTAGCAGAATAAATTTTCGGGTTTTTTTTTATTATTTTTTTTTTTTTTATTGCCGCTAAACATTTTTTCAGTAGGTCAAAAAGCTTGAAAATGTAATTCAATATTCTTCATAGCTTGTTATAATTGAAAATTAAATAAAAATCGAGTATAAGTATCTAACAGTTTTTTTTAGCATTTAAAGTTAAAATTTCAAGAAAATACGTAAAAATTACATTTTGCAGTTTTTTTTTTAATTAAGAAATCCATAAAAATTCTTCTATTCAAATCTAAAACTTGAAAATTCAACACAAGGATCTTAATAAATTTTTTCACCTTTCTAAAAAAAAAAAATACCGAAAAGTCAAAGTAATATTTTATGAGAGTTTGAAATTAAACATTAGTTATTCACCTGTTTTCTCCGGGAACGATTTACTTATTTTGATTTAATTCAAAAAAAAAAAAAAAAAAATAATAATTAAAAACATTTGAAAATTTTACAAAATATTTAGAATATCATTTTCTATACACCAAAAAAATTTAAAAATATTTTGGAAATTTTTAATCTAATTGTAGGTCTTAGAGATTTTGGGTTTTTTCAATTAATTTATCTTTAAATATCGATAAAAAAAAATTTTGTTAGGTCATATTTCTTAAAAATATAATACAAGGTTCCTTATAAGTTGTTAAAATAGCAGATCAAATATAATAAAAATATAAAGGCACAATTTTTTTTTTAATAATTTAAACTTCAAATTTTAACCGAAATTCGTTATCGAACATTTGCAAATTGTTTTATGGTTAAAAATTTATAAAATGTTCAGTTTTTATAACTAAGGACTGAAAATTTAAAACAAGGTTTTTTATAAGTATTTATTGTATAACCAAAAAACCAAAAAGATATATGAAAAGAATAATTTTTTATAGACATTTTAAGTTCAAATTTGAACATCGAAATACCAAATATTTTCAAATTATTTTTTGGTTAAAAATGTATAAAATTTTCAATTTTTATAACTAAGAATAGAAAATTCAAAACAAAGTTTTTCTAATTGCAGTTTTAAAAATATTTAAGATATAAATACACATTTTTATTTTATAAGCATTTAAAGTTAAAATTTTGACCAAATGCATTAAAATCTCGAATGTTTGCAAATTATTTAGTAATTAAAAATGTGTAAAATGATCAGTTTTTATAGTTAAGGATTGAAAATTTAAAATAAGGTTTTTCGTGTATATTTAAAAGTGTAATGAAAAAATCAAAAAAATATATTAAAAAATAATAATTTTTTATAGACATTTTAATCTCAAATTTAGACGAAATTAGATATGTAAATAAAGAATAACGATGTTATTTATTTCGTTGTAATTTAAAAATATTTTTTGTGGGTGCTTGAAACTTTTTAAGTATATTATTATATTGTATACACTCAATTAAATTTTTAAATGCAATGTTTTCTGCAAAAATTAATTCAACCTACTGTATTATTAATAGTAAAATGAATTATTTTAATGTCAATAATATCATAGAATACACTTAGTTATGTAGGCTGACAGACCGTCTTTGTCCAGAATCGTTTTTCGTATACAATGATTTTATATCATTGAATACAAATTTAACACATCTTTGAAAATATCCCACTCGATACCTACTGTACAGCAGAGTGGTACCCACTTGTCGACCTTTTTTTTAAATTGCTTAATATTTCCTGGAATATATATCTTATAAATTCGAATAATATAACACAATATTATTAACATATAATTTGTCATAAGTAAAGATTATAGATGGTTATTTTTGTTTTTCCTTTCGCATTGAAATATAAAGTTATAATGTGGATATTCAAACGTATCCAATAAAAAACAAACAATAATTTATTTATCTGGACTTCAGGAATTCAGAACTATTTTAGAATTTAAACTATTGGACGGGGAGCAGAATGAATTAAAATGTATATAGGTAAGAAATGTCATAATGTTTCTTTCATCTGACTCGTTTAAATAGTTTTTATTATATAATAATATTTTTATTGAACCGTTTTCTTTTTAAAATACACGATGGTTTTTGACTTTTGACAACGGAAATGTATTTATTTCTTTTAATCGATGCACCATTTGAGATAAAGTTCTTTTTATTCAGTTTTATTCTTGTTTCGTTCACGGAGCTCTGTAGATTTTACTTAAGTGCCTTCTGCGTGTGTACTTACATAGATGTTATAAAACATAATTCGATTAAGAAATACTTTTTGGGTACTTATTTGACCAAAAGTCCACTCGACGACGACGTAGACAGTATATGAATGCTTTGCACTTACGTTTATATACGATCTGGCTCCAACAATTTCTCCGCCATAGAGGACGCATTCCAATACAATAATGTTTTTCTATAACTGAAATAAAATATCATTTTTTCCGCACAGTGTTTCTTTGGTCGTGGTTGTGTGTGAGCAAACGTCTCTGGTCTTGCAAACGAAAACCCACAAACGGTCGGCGTGTGTATTTTGTTTGTCCGTCGGGTGTACAACAGCCACCCTTAGCGCCATATCTCTGTGTTTTTCTCTCCGACTCTTTTTGTCGCGTGCATGTGTGAGTGTGTATGCGGATGCACACCAAATGTGCTTTTTGTAACATTCCTCAATAAAAATCGGCCTTGTTGAGTTATGGCTCCTAAGCTTTATATTTATTTATTTTTTCGCTATTTTCTTCCTCCTTTCTTGCTCTCTCTACCCGGCGTCCGCGTGTCCTTTTCTCAGTTTTTCATTGACAACGGACCGAGGAGTGGTGGTGGACGGCGGCGGCGGGGAAATGTTTATACAATTTGTACGTTTCGCGCTGCAGTCGTCCGGAGGGTTTTTATCACATTACGGGTTCACTGGCGCCAGGCGTCAATAACGTTGAAAAATGAATTCAACACTTTTGGACCGTGTTTATGGGATCGTGTTTTTCCTTGTTGCTGTTTTCCTTTTATATATATATATATATATATATATCCGTACACACGCGTTTTATGAAAAATGAGCTCTGCAGGACATTCAGATGTGTCTGCGCGAGAGAAATTCCCGTTATTAAATCGTTATTATGCCTTCGGGGGTAGTTTTTTTTCCATCCAACACGGAAACCATTAGCGAGAGTGAGGGGAATGCTAATTCGATAAAATAACACTGAAAGTTTATTTGTCAAAATTTGTCACTGGATTCGAATTGGATTAGCCGAATGCGAAACGCTGTGCGATACTACTCGTTTTATACGCTTTATGACACACGCACACACACACACAGTATATAATCATATGTACCAGCTACCTGAATACAAATTAATTAATGTAATATAACATTGTATATTTGTTTACGCTGAAATTGATCCGTCGTCCCTAAAACACTGCATAAGAAACGCGTTACTATTAATTATGTTTACGTAATAATATATTATGACATATTTTAGGCACGGTACGAATCGTGTTTTTGAATCGCACGACGGATTCAGTGTAACCGATCGACTTGATATACGCAATTAATTACAATATGAATAATTACAATTCAACACATAAACGGGTTGGCATAATATAATAAATATAATATTATGTCGATAAAAATCATAATAATCCTTTTTAATTAATTATAACTTTTTTTTTTTTTTGTTAAAAATGTACACTCTTAAAAATAATATAATATTACGAGATTGTTACGATCCCGACCATTATATTATTTCTTTGTATATTATGTAACAAGAAATTGCATTCTCTGCGGCATCGTAATAAAATTGTTCTGTTCAATCATCTGAGTGTATTTACTGTCTAAGAGAAATATATAAAAGAAATCACATTTTCTAATAACTTTTATAGGTTTATTGTCTCGACGTTAGAAATTAAATATTTGAAAAGAAAACTCATAGATATAATATAATTAACAATAAAAAAAAAATTCAAATAACGTAATAAATGTTTTCCGGGTTTATATTGTGTAGCAACTCTGTGCGTGTAATTTCAGTCCATCGGAGTTATAGTATTTTCTTAAATCTACTCTTTGTAAGTACAATATGAAATGATGTCGAAATAATCAAATCTGATAAGTGGTTAGAATTTATTTTATACCAATATTATGAATTATTAGGTCTATTTAAGCGATTAAATTGTCTTTATTCCCTTTATTTGACAGCATTTAGATCTATATATATATATTTAAAAATAATTTAATTATACTCAATATATTTAAGTGGAAAAAACTCGGATTTTACGTTGGCGAGTGGACAGCATTTTTAGATTGCCCAATTAGGTTTTTGTGTCACCTAAATTTATTCACTGTTTGACTTTGCAGACAGACGTTTAAAAATGTCGTAGTTATTAGTTCTGCTCTGGTTTATATTATTTATACATATATATACCTACTGTGCGGTAAGAAAACATTTCTTTTTAAACTTTATTGTGTCTTCCGTAAGTTGTCACGACATGTTTGTGGATAAATTCGCACCGGGTAGGAATTTTTGCAAAAGTTTGTCGGCGCGTCCGTTTATTTAAAACCCCGAAACTTCGTTGAATTCAGGTCGACCGTATCTAATTTCCATTGGTATGTCTTTGACATACCCTCGGGTATCTTATCCTTTTGAATTCCTGTGGAACCGAACAAAATTTAATGGAATTCATAAGTCACGAACGGGGCGAAGAACAAAATAGAAAGGCAAACGCGTATTCGATGTGTCTTTACTTTTTAGTTTATTATTATTTGTATATGCCATTGACCCACGTGCGATGTGCTGAACAGTCTTTTTCACTCTTTTCCCCTTGTCATAATGATATGATACGACACAGATATAATATAATATTATAATAGTACAGTGCGGGCGTTCAAATTAATTATGCGATTTTTCACTCTTCTCTCATTGTTTGCATTCGTATTGTGTTATTGTAGACCATTTTATATCCAAAATAATAAATAAATCGTGTAAATTTAATGTTAAACAATTTTATTCATCTTTTTCGCCACGCCCGGCGAAGAATTAGACATGTAACTGTGCAAGTTATACGAGTATAATACTGCAGCTATGGAGCTATACATTTTATTGGGAAAATTTTTGTTATTCAGTCCGCTTCCGAATGAAATCGAATTACACCCTCAGGATTCATGTCAAGTTATGACAGCGTGTGTAACAAATTCGAGTTGTTCCACTTGTGTTTTCCGAATTAAGGAAAGTAGAACAAATTGCTTCGTTATAACTTTCCCGTGGGAGGAATTCGAATGCCTCGCTTCAGAAAATTAATTCCCAACTTTCATTTAATTTAAGTTCGACCGGGGTAGTGACTTAGCACCACGTAAAACCGATAAGGTTTTTATCGAGCCAAGGTATCTTAATTGTTCGATTAACAACGACGGAATAAATAAATTAAAAAAAACCATAAACAAAAACAAAATGCTTACAATAAAGGGTATGAAGTATAAAATACGTTGATTTCCTTCCTTATTTTGCTACCGAAATCTACTAATTGAGTTTGGAACAAATCTAGAAGGCGTAAACTTTAAAACAATTAGCTCTGTTCTAATTGTCCGTAGTTGTAGAAAATTAGTATTCAATTTCTATAGCAGCTATGAGTTGAACTCTTAACTTATACTTACCCAGTCGAAGAGATAGATACGATAAAATTTAATACTCTTATTCAATTATTCTACGGAATTTATATTTTGTATTAGTTTTGCACCTAAACGCTGTCCATTGGCTTCAATAATATTTATGTTTCGTTTTAGCACCAATCTGCTATCTCGTTAAATTATTATTATTATCGCATACATATAGATATCCAACATTTAGCTGTAATTGGTAAAATGTATATACTATTTTTAATGTTCATACTGAGCTTTTGATTAAACTTATGAGTTGGTTCTCTCAACGCTGTACTCTCGAGTTTACAAATTATAAATTATAAAATAATACCTGTAATATAATTTGTTTGATTTTTTTTTTTATCACGAATATTGTCAGCTTGAATAGTGTAAAAATTATTTTTAATTGAGGTTGTACACTATTATGAAATTTAAATTGTCAATCGACCTCTGATTACAAAGAAGTTTAAATTTTCTTTTGAAGAACAAAATTATTTAAAACATGTGGGTAATAAAAATAAAAATTATATGCCAAGACGTGTTGATTTATAATATTACATTGTACCGATATAATATTATGCTACAAAAGTATATTTTTTTTTATGACGTTTCACTGTAACCATACGACTATGCGTCAAAGTAATTTTCTTATCCAAAACGTGGATAGTTCAGTATCATTTTGCACTTTTATATATTCCACTCGTAAGTTCGTAACCACATATGGTCTGGTTTTATTTTTTTTCCTTTTCGACTCGGTAAGATGTCGTTGGGGAGTTATATATTTGCCACGTAATATATGCAAACCTATATACGTGTGAATGGGCGAGTGTTCATACGCATTTTGTGAGCATATAGCAAATATATGCTGCGATATATGCAATGTGAAATTCACAAAATAGTCATCTTCAATAGACGCCTATTGCTTTTAATATCGTCGACACGTGTGCTAAAAGGTGTTGCGCAGAGGCGGCGGGACTTTGTCTGCGTGATTTCCAGTGACATTTTTTTCGTTCTGCAAATACCCCAGTACGTTTTTGTGTTATGAAATTTCTCGTGAAAAATAAGCAGCAAAACAAATATTTATACATATATATATATATATATGATATATTATTTATTAATTCATTTTATGTGTTGGGAAAACTAAAAGTTTGGTTTCCGTAGCAACCAAATGATTCAAGACACCTGCTCCTACAAAAGTAAATAACCGTGTTCGTTTGCCATTTAGGGTTAATAATAACATGTTGTTACTACACTCCCTTCAACTGTTTGTTTCGTTATTATTATTATTTTTTTATTAAGGGAAAATAGTAATTGCCATTTTTTAAATCAAGCCGTTTTTCTCTTTGGTTATTATGTTAGTTTTTTTCCGAAAACTTATTATATTCGGGGCTTTGCGTTGGCTTAGTGTAAGGCTTGACGGCTGCAAACATAAATTAATAAGGTTGTTGTATTAATACATTGTTTAAACAATACAGACAATACATACTACACAGTAAATTAATTTTCTATTTAATCAATTCGACTTGTGAAAATAAAATACCCTAACAATAAAATGATTTTGGGTTTTAAGACACGGAGTATTATTCACAACGCTTTTTCACGGAATTTTCACGAATTTTCATGAAATTTCATGATGTATATGAATGATATTATGTAGTAATAGGTTCCAAATTAAAAAAAAAAAAACTTCATTAATTACGTATATTATACACGTGATAAAATCTAGGGGTACGTGTACCGAATGTGTATGCGTCGCGCGCTTTAATTTGTAATTAATAATAAATATAAGTTATCATATTATTATTATACTGTTGCAGTTGTAGCTTCTAAAATGTAACTCACATTACTTGGCTCCGGATTATCTTGGTATAGTTAGATTGCTCGCGATTTATCTGTTTACACATTATACGTACAAAAAGTGTACACGATATTATAATATTATAATAATATCATGTTGTACATGCACTTCTGGCACCTTTATCTGGCTAGTATATCAGTCACAGGTTCATGGGGGGGGGGAGCAAGGGGCTATATCCCCCCCGATAAATATATTCTAGATCCATACCAACGCTTGTCAAACCATCTGAAATCCTATCGGTTATGAAATATTTTGAGCTCGATCGAAGTACGACAGAGTCGGATCGAAAGAGAGTATCTTATCGGCTCGACGGTTCTAGTCGAAACGAAATCCTTTTCGTCGGTATGTGCATAGACGGGCGAGGGCTGCGAATTAAATATAATACGGCAGTGTCGTCCAGTAAAACCGACGACCGGAGAGCTGCTGTAAGCATATAATAAATACGCGGCACGACCGTTTCCCCGCGCGGGCGACTTATAAGACATTATATATAGGAGGACGTGCCTTACTCGCTTTTAATATATTATATATATATATATATATATACACACACACGCGCGCGCGCGCGCGCGTATATATACGAATCGATTCGTTTGTATGTACTTACTGCAGCGGGGAACGCTCAGTTTTGTTCGGAGAAAATAAAACCAGTGAGATAATTTTATAGACAAAGACGACGGATCCAATTAAACGTAAATGCACTCGGCTTAATCCGCCTCTGCCGCCGCCATGCCAGTACTGTTTTACGACGAGGAATAATTGTCGTCGTCGGATCAAACCCCGTAAACTCCGTCGAACCGAGACGACTATCGCAGCAGAGACACGATGATCGGAGTCCTTATTGAGTCTATCAGTACACATTATTATTATTGTGTATATAAGCCGTCGGGGAGTTGAACGGCGGCCGCGGCGAAGTACTATCTAATTAATAATGTCCAGTAAAAGAAAATATACGGCTGCAGAGTTGAATATTATTATATACTATATACGACAATCGGAAGAGAATAATAATTATTGTAGTAGACATATCATACACATATTTGTATTATTGCGAGATGATAAAAAATTATTATTTCTCACGAAGATCGGGTTGCGGTAGTCGAGTTGTTTCGTGAGACCAAATTGCAGCCCCACCCCCACACACCCATATCAGCTACGTCGTAATCATAATTCACGCGCCGATATTATAATATCGGAAACGAATTTTGTCGAACAGTCGCCGCGCATCCAATCGCGTTTAGTGTGCACGTATTATTAAAATATTTAGTGTAGTGCAGAAAAACATGATTGATTTATTTCACCTCTCTCGGACGCGAACCGACATAAATTTTATGAACGAAAAAAAAAATGTTCATGTCGTACGACTGTTTTTGTTGTGTATAATTTTTCACGAATTCGTCAATAATATTTCATTATTTTTTTTTTTTTAAATGTTTTCGCATTAAGTTTAGTGCTTTGAATCGACATACTATTTCAACACAATATATTAAACTATTTGTATTTGTTCCTCCCCTCCTCCTCATACACACAATATTATACGGCCGTGCATACAAAGTAATTATATTGTAAGCGAGTGTGTTTATTTCGACAGGCGTTTCAAAAATAGTGTATTATGATGGCCGCAAGTGGCGGGGTGGGGGTTCGGCATAAGAGCGGCTTTGAACATTGTTGTAATCAAAAATAACAAAAAAAAAAAAAAAAAAAATAAAATCTATTTTTTTTTTATTATTTCGAGCAGCCTTTTCAGTCGATTATTATAACCGCCCACACAAGCTTTCCTCTCCGAGTTCAAACGGCTCCTCTATATGATGTCTAATCATCATTTTCGTGGTACAATATAACGCGACTATACAATAACCTTTGTAACGCAGTCGGCGGCGGCAACGTTTCGGTTAAAAGTGTTTGCGGAGGAGAGTTTAATGTTCGCCTTTGGTTTTTATTTTCAACATATTACAGGTAGGTATTACCATAAATAAGAAACTCGCTGTAATAATAATAATAAGAGTATAAATTATATCTTGATATTATACTTATATATACGTGTTGTTTTTGGCATATGAACGTTATGGCGTTTAATTAAATGCTGATGTTTTATGCATGCAACGTTTTAATTTTTCAACTATTGTTGTGGCTTGCAAAATAATATATATTATTACGAATATATATTCTATAATTTAATAAACATTTACACATTCGAAATGTTAAATTGTTCATTTAAATATTTTTTGATACTGTTATGTGTTATGGCAATTAAAACTTTATATGATACTAAGCTTTTTGCAGCTAAACGGTTTAATAATATATATACGTATTATGCTCGACGTTTGGATCTTTGAGAGAATAAAACTGACGGTAATGAGAAAACTTCATCAATAGATTTCGGAGAATAGCTAGAGATAGAGATTTTTGAAAAGTTTGGTTATTTCCACTGAATCGACTGCCTAATTATTTGTAATTACTATTCATTTTGAATTATTTAGTTCTGCTAACAAAGTAAACTGCATGAGGATTAGTACATTTTTAGCAATATTTTATATTAATATATTATAACCTACAAGTTATAACAACCGTATACAAATTTAATCTACGCAGACGCATGTAAGAAAGAATGCATGTGAACATTTACAAATTTACAAACATTGTGGTAAATAATATATGATGTATGCAGGGCCGTATTTACAAATGTTGCGCCCCATGGTCAAAATGCATGACGCCTATTTTCAATATTTTTTTTTTTTAATACAGTGGTGGTTAAACTTTTTTTTCAAAACAATGAATATGTAAAACAAGGTTCCTTATAAATACTTATTAGTATAGGCTATAAAAAAAATAAAAAAACTATCATTAATTCACAATAATTTTTTTGCGAATGCCTAAAGTTAGAATTTTAAAAATAATTGGACAAAAATAAAAAAAGTTGCCGATTATTTTGTTAGAAATTTTTAAAAAAAAATGTATTTTATATCTAAGATTTGAAAATGTAATGTTCTTTTTATAAAGAAATATTGAATTGTTGGTTCATTTTATCTGAGAAAATTTTTCCGTCCCCAAAGTATGCCACTCCCGGTAATTGCCTAACGGTGCCCTCCCCCCTTAAAAACGGCATTAGATGTATACTATAATACATAAAGCTCGTTAAAGTACACATACTGTCAAACGAGGCAATCGCATCCACGTGGGTTTAATGTATTTCGCTATTATTCGTGTTCGAATAAATTATAAAATAAGTCGACCATCAGATACCCCTGCACGTATGTCTATTATCACAAAATGATGAAATCGATATTTTGTCATAGTTCAATTATTATTAATCGACCTTCTTATCTAATTTTTACTGTAAAAATCATAAGTTGTAAAAACAGTGTATAATATTATTATCTTATTTAATTTAATATGTACAGAACTGATTGTAGTTACTAACTGGCATTTGTCTAATCACGGTTTTTTCGACATTCTAGATTTTGCAATTGGTCAATTCATATCCGGACCGTGTTTAGAATTTTGCTACTTCATGGTAAATGTATACAGCCCCTAAAATATATTTTAAGTAATACACTTGATCCATCAAAGGGGTGAATACTTTTCAAAATGTTCTTTAAATTAGTAATATTTTCTTGTAACAATATACAAATTAATTATAATCATATTACCGCATAATCGGTAGGCACCTACCGTAAAAGTGAATGTTTATAAATTATATATAATATAATAATATGAAACTAATTTATTTTAGGTCGAATAAACTAATTTAACGTATATACAATTATGCTGGGCACAACAGTTGGCACAAGTAAACGAAAAAAAAAATTCTCAACAAATTTAAGTAGGTACAACAGCACACATAAACGCGTAGAACGTAGTAACTAATTGTGGTATTAACGTTTCGTTAAGTCTATAGCTTACCTACTATAAATACCAAAACCAACAAGTACATTTAAGTGAGAGCTTGATGTGCACGGGGTTGCGCGTTTTTTTGTTTTAAATATGAATCGGGTCAGGGATGTTCACTGGCTTCTTTCTGTTTGTACGGTCTTCTTCATTCTTCTCGACCCCGTCTGTCGGTTTTCTATATGTACGCCGTACACTTCCCTTGCTCTAACCACTATATTATTATTTAGTCGTTATTTATGACCTCAAAACCCTGTTATTTCGAATGCTTCCTTCTGCAGTCCGTTTCAAATTTATGAACAATAATTACCGGCAGTGTGTCTAACGACTATATAGCTGTGTGTAGGACATTATTTAAAAGTTATTTGATCAGGAAACAAAAGTTGAACACAAAAATAACGATTAATTAACAGCGGCAATATTCGTATAGTAAATTATTATAACAGCAAAAATCGTAACGTTGTTATTCACCCTCCCTGGTTATCATGAATGTTATTGGGTTATATTTTAGCCTGCTTGTGATTATGTATTGTGATTTAGGAAACTATGTACAAATCGATTCACAATATTTACATTTTAGTGTGCAAAAACAATGTTATTAACATACAAGATACATAATGTTATTATGTAGATAAAAATATTATCCAGTTCCTTTTTAATGTAACTACGTGTAGATAATTTTATCGGTTCAATAAAACATAAGGTATATTTTATTTAAATGTTGTAATTAGAAAATATAACATAATAGTGCCAACCTCTCAAAGTATAGGTAGGTATGTTGTAAAATATATCGTTGAAATATGCAATTAAATAATCGTAATTATTATAAAAAATTTACATTTACAATAATATTGGATAAAATATTATTAAACAGTATTGTTGTTTATTGTTACTAAAAACTAAATCATTTTATTAAATTCATTTTTTTTTTTGTACTTTTAACTTACGTTTATAAATTTAAATCTAATTTAGTATAGTTTACAAGTTTGCAAATTATTAAGTCTCAATATTTTTACAGCATTTATGATTTTTATTACAATATATTACATTATAGCATTTAATTATACTGAATTTCAATCAAACTAAAAGATTTATTTTTTGCTGTTTAATAGATAAATTTTATGTTGAAAATATTAGAGTATTAACTCGCGTTTTTTTCAAATTTTTTGATTTTAAGGAATTAATAAGTGTGTAATAATAATTTTTGAATTTATATTGTAAGCGTTTTACATACATTACATGTTTTCGATGCGATGTGGCTGTATCTAGTTATACTATTATATTCCTAAATCATGAGCCATGGCACATAT
Organism: Pentalonia nigronervosa; assembly: GCA_014851325.1. NCBI lineage: Eukaryota > Metazoa > Arthropoda > Insecta > Hemiptera > Aphididae > Pentalonia > Pentalonia nigronervosa. The sequence continues at coordinate 32,023 of JACXSJ010002328.1, read as the reverse complement.
TAATTTAAAATAGATTTAATTATTGCTTAATTAGATATAAATAATAATTTATACAAATAGTTATAAAATATTTCCATTTCATATTAAATTATCAAAAATGAAAAATTTTAATAATTAATCTATTTTTGGATTTCTGTTTCATTCAGATGAGGATGAAACAATATAGGAGAACAATGTATATGACTTAGTATAAAAAAGTATTTCGAGAGAACAATGTACACTTTATTAAGATTTAAAAGTTCGAAAGTTTATAGTTGAAGAAAATTATTATTTTCACTTTATTTTTAAAGTTGAAACTATAGTTTTTAAATTTATTGATTTTTCATTAATATTTAAATTATTTTGTATTATGTATTTTGTATACATCAATACATAATATATGTATATTTATTTAACTAAAGTTAATTTAAATATGTATATAAAACAAATAAAATTCTTATCAATATGGTCAATGTTAATGAATTTGTTATTATAGATTTATATATAATGTGGAATGCTTTCTATGATGAAGCAGTTCAAAATTTATTAATTAAATTGAAAATGTTTACTATTACAATTGGTAGTGACTTCTGGATAAATGATAATCAAAATAATTTCCTAAATCTCCTATTATAATTAATATTTTGAGACAACGTTAGTACGATCAACGATTATTTTAACGGTTTACTTAAAGTATACTATTATAAATTAAGACGTCGTATTTTACTAAAGAAAATATAAAATTATTATTATTACTACTTGTCGTGTATTATTCATTGGCGTTATTGATGTGCAATGTGCATTTTATTATTACATTAAAATTAACTACACAAAAGGAAATTTTAATATTTTTCTGGTCATTAGATGTGCCATTCATGTTTAAAGAAATATCATGTAAAATATAATATTGTTTAAGTATATATAGCATATATTTTGTATAAAAAACAAGTGTTTAATTAAAAAGTTTTTTTTGGAACCTACAGTAAAATGCAATGTGCACGATTACGTGAAGGGAAATATTTCTATGGCGGTCTGAAAAAAAAAAAAACTGGGGAAATGAGATAACACTGTAAAAAAAGGAAATGTCTCGACCATTAGTTTACCGCGTAAGTAATGGTTGTGCAGAAAATTTGAAGCAGGTATAAAAAAAAACAAAATCTAAAGCAGTTATTCAATTTGTAAAATTCGAGTAAATTTAAAATTTAAAGTAAATCAAATTTTCAACTAGAATTTACAGTTTATATTTTGCTTATTTATTTATTTATTTACTTTTTACAACAAAATGAATTCATTAAATTAAATGTGTATGGGTGTCTATAATGTATCTTGAAATATGATCACTAATTGGTTTCTATACTAAACTATGCTGTCTTATTTTATCTCTGACTAGCCTAATTTTTTTAATCTTAAATTATTTTTTCTTAAACTCTAAGTAAAAAAAAAAAAAAAAAATCAGAGTATACTCAATTTGTTATATAGTGAATTTCAATCAAACATTGTCATTGAGTAGGTCACTACAGTAATGGATATGTTCATTTCGGTTCATTTGGAATTCAAGAATAAATTATTGCATACGAAAAAAAGATGATTCGTTGCGAGGAAAACGGGTGGATTAGTATATAGATCAAGTATAGTTTATTTTATAATATAATTTATATTATAATTAAAAAATACTGAGATTTTTCTATTTTCGACTAACTAAAATACCAGTAAAATCATACTTGCTATTAGGAACCACTCTTAAAAGTAAGGGTTGAAACAAATGTTATGATATCAAAATGTGATGACAGATATAAAAACCCCGTACTTAATTTGATTGTTACTTAAAATTTCAAAACAACCGTTTTTTTTTTTCAAATGATTAAAATCATAAATGATAGTGTTAATTAATTTAAGTTATATTTAAAATTTTAAAGTTCTTTATTTTAATTAAATATTTCTTTAGTTAGATATAATACAAGATTTAAAGTTTAGTGAGTATAAAAAAGTGTAAGTATATATAGCAAGCAATCCATATATAGATTTGTATTTTAAGTGAAATGTATTATTATAATAGTTTTATATACTATTAACTTTATTCGGTAGTCTAAAAACAAAAAATAATCGATATTATATTATAATATGTATTAAAAAATATATCTACAAGATTCTTTTGTTCAATTTTTATTCATTTTATCATTCAAATCATGTAATTTCTATGTCACGTATTCGACGATCACAAAATACCATTTCCCAGTAAACATTGAGGCGCAAAAAAAAAAATGAAAAATGACTTTATCTTATTCTATACGACGTGTATTTATATTCAATAGTATTTAAAATTATTAAAACTCAATTTATTGATCTAAAATGCAACTATTTGTTTTTATATTATACTGCTTATTCTGTAGAATAACATTTGAACTTTAAAGCAGTTAATTGTGCTGTTATTATTTTTATTACAGTATTATTATTATTATTTAATGATCTTACAATTAATTAAAAGACATGTCAAATTCTAATAGATTTTTGTATGAAGCATAATAATAAAAAAGATTGGCAAGTGGGTACCGCTGTACAGTGGGTTTCGAGTTTTATCAACAATAAAAATCAAAAAATAAAAAAAAATTGAAAATTTCTAATGCTTATATATAGCTCAAAAAAAGTAAAATAATATTGTAAATTTTATGGTGTATAGAAAATACTTATATAAACATTTGGTAAAAATGTAATGTATCTACAGTCATTTTTTTTTTTGAGTTACATCAAAAAAAACAAACTCGATTTTGTCAATAACCAGTTTTACTTAAAATTTCCAGTTTTTCCTTAATTATTTTTTTGTTTTTTCTGACGCTTATCATAACTATTAGGAATTTTCAAAAATAATTTCTCAAAAGTACCAACTAGATTCATTTCTCAACAGAAAAGATACTGATAAAAAAAATCGAAACATTATTTTGACTAATTATCTTGTATACAGACAGCAAAAAGAAACACATTTTATTGTAAAATCTATATATTCTTTGCTCATCTTAGAATCTAAAAGTTACGGATCCGACGTATATAGAGAATCAGTTCTTAATTATCATGTTTTTAATTTGGAATATATGATAGGTTTTCACATAGTTGTGAAATTAAGTACTTTCCCTATTAATTATTTGATCAAGATTTTCTTGAAAACAAGTGTACTGCGTGGTGTTTATATACTCAATTTATCAACGTCTTTTATAAGGCATTTTTGATCGAAATACAATTATTATTTTAAACTACCAATTGTGTTCAATTTCTAATCGATTGATTGAGGAATATACTAAGTTGATATATTTTTATTTAAAAACGATGTACAAGCTACTCAATCTGCTAAGAAATAAATACATATTTTGTGCTTTTAAAATTAATTCAATTTATTGATAGTTTATTAATAAACGACTAAAATTATATATTCTATTTTGGTGTTAAATTATTAAACATAAATATTGACTACTCTATACTGCCCAATATGGCCTCGTACAATATTGCATTACTCATAACTATAATTTATTCGCAGATGTCTTAGTTTCATACAATTTGTAATAATTCAAATAATTAATACCACAATAAATCAAAAAAATAAAAATACATTTTGTTAATAAAAAGGAATTAATGCATTTCGTTTTTACATAATTATTTAGTAGTAAGTGCACACATGCAAAAAATTAATTTATATTATAATGCCTTATAAGTATAAAATCTATTACCATATACCTATACATATTATTTATATTATAGAGTTGAACCTAAATTCTCTTTAATTTGTTTATAATTATTTATAAATTATTAACAATGCTATTTATACATTTTAATGTATTTTAATAGAATAGATGAATAGATTATAGTAATAGTTTAAGGCCATAATAGATTTTTGATTAATTTTTAATTTTTTTATAATTATTATGATATTTACAGTTTATTTAGTACTTGATAAATTTTTAAAATAATTCACAATTAACATTGATTCATATGATAGAGTGTGATTTACTATAAATTAATTGTTGTTCATTTAAATATTTTTTTAATAAAAAGAGTTAACATTTTCTAATATAATTTTTATTTCAATTAGATTTAATTTTGATATTTTAAATAGGCATTTTTAAGATTTTAAATTTTTTTAGTATATCAGCAACAGAAGAACTGAAAAACCCTATGAAATTTGCAATTGATTTATATTTTGCGTAGATATTTTATTTTTTAGATTAATATTAATATAATACAATATTTTAACTTTTTTTTCAATAATGATATATTTTAGTTAGGTCATTTAAAAGCTTAATCATATAAAACATTAGTCAATCCAAATTCATGCAAAAGAATTACTTTGAAGTAGTAATTTAATCTTTATGTAGGTAGTAGGTAATTTATTGTTTTATAGGGGTGTATACTGTATAGATAAAAAACCAAATTTTGACAGAACAACGAAAATATGTGTACCTAACACTTGTATGAATTCTTGTAAAACAATTCAGTTTAATATTTTATTTTATCTACCTCTAATCTGTTCCTGAAAAAAAATCTTTTCTTAAAATTAATTGGACAAATGCCAACTTATTGAATTTTGTTATGTATTTGAAAATGTTCTCATTCACATTTATGTAAGTATAAATTCAAAAAGCTTTTAGTAAATAGTTCTCAACGATGCAGATTTGTATAGAAATTATAATACATATTATCTTTTCAATTTCATACTCATTCCCTCAGATTAAATCAGAAATTTAAAGATACATAATATTATTAAAGATTAAAATTTGATCACATTTATTATGTAGTTTATAGCATATACGATAAACTGGATAAATATAAACAACACAAAAGTAATTAAAACTTGTATTCTGTTATATCGATGCGTTACGATTTCAAAACAAATTTAAATATATTATAATATAACTCATTTTATTTTTATTTTATCGACCCAGCCAATTATGCGCCAGCAAAGGTATTTCGATAAGTGCGTGTGCCGTACCGTTTTTCTGAATGTTTCTCAACGGCACAAAGCTGAGTGCGCAGACTAGACGGTATCCAATTTTCATGTTACCGTATTCATATGCACTCATAAATTCATATAAACACGGAAAATCGAAGCGAAAATGTAAAAAAAAGGTAGGAATAAAGTAGTAGCGGATGCTTTATATTTTACAGAGTGAATTGTGAGCAATTTAACTGGTAACATTCTAATATGTCTTGAGCCTGCGATTTATGTAGTTTTGAATAAAATGCTTTGTGGTCCACTACTCACCAGTCATCAAATTTCAAATGCATATTAATCAAAACAATGTAATTTAAATTCCATTATTAAAAATAACAATTTTTAAGAAAAAAATTTTACTGACGATTGCCTGATGAAAAAAATTAGATTTTTTTGTAGAAACTTCAAAATTTATGTGAAATTATTTTCATTTTCTTTTCAAAAACACATAAATCGACTTAAATATATATATATATAAGAAGTAGCTAGTAAACGGTGGCGATCCACCCCGTACATCACGAGATGATAGCGCACGTGCATAAATGTGCGCGCGTGTTCGAATAGCAGACGACGACGTTAAGCCCCATATCTGAATTGGGGAAGGGGGGAGGGGGAGGACAGAGTAAGGGTTTGTGCATTTAGGATTTTGGGATTCCCCACGCGGGTCGCTCTTGCCGGACGTCGCGCACCGCCGCGGTGGTCTGCATCGCTTATTGGTCTATGACTCTCCTCTCGTTTAACAAATTGAAGTTGCACGGAATCTTTCAAATGCAGATCGCGTACGACTAATATCAACGATGCCGCCGACCCCCGCAACCCAACCCCCGTCGCGCCAATATTGCACCCCCTCGCCGCTGTCCTGGCCCGACCAGCTTTTGAGTACGGAAACGTCACTCGGACGTGGGCGGGTAGGTCGACAGACATAATTATTCGCATATTCGTCCGATGTTGCCGTCGTCGCTACTGACCGTTGGTCGGACAACGACGAAAATATATTTCTCTGCACACCCACTGAGATGGTACATGTATATAATAATACACAGCCAGTCACGAAAACTGACGTGGCAGTAACTCCTCGTCACTCAGCGTGTTTTTAGATATTTCGTTTTTAAATATTTTAAATTACAGTCTGCAGATATTAAATTTCAAAATGTGAAGGGGAGAGACCCTAGAGTCGTGAGGTCGAAGCCCCCAGGGGGTTGGCGATCGAAATGAGCGGGGAGTGGAGCCCTCAAGTTACCGTATAATATGATGTTATTTTACAATTTGCTTTTGGCAAAAATTAGTTTGACCTATCATATTATACTTATTAACCAATATCAATATAAATGTTTAATAAAATATCCTTGGAAATATAGACAGACGGTCTCAGATTAGATTTGTTTTTTCTATGTAATTATTTATATGGTTTTAATTTAATTTAAACACATCCATTACGGTGACTTATTCAATGAAGAGGTACGCCGTGCACTCGAAAACTACTCGTCACAATTACTTTTTAGGTATACGGAAAAGTGTATCTCAGATATACATAACAACATCATATTTAATTCTAAATACCAATTTTAATGTTATATGAAACTACGAGAACAGTATACCAATAGTCGAAAAATGTAGACTAATAAAATAATTTATATACTATTTGGTGCCTTGCAGTACCGATCTAGTTCGTGTTTTAGTAATTGCAGGTTAGGTAAGAAGATTATTACAACATTTATTACTTATTATATTCTATGTTATTTTTAACAATTTGCTAATTGTTTATTTGAAAATCACTGTATTATCACTTTATAGTTTATTATTATTCACTACGCAAAATAAAATAGTCAGTGTTTTTTTCCGATTATGATTACCTTATAGTCATATAGTATACACGATTCGTGTTATAGCTAGCCAACCAGATCTAAAATCAATTCAGTTTATTTTACATATTATCTTAAGACATCTTATGATAATGATGTATGTAAAAAAATGTGACTTGCTATTAACACGAAAAAGGATAAAAACTATGGAGAAATAACAATGATAACAAAATTATGTTTTTATTACTTTCTGGAATTAGGTACCTTTTATAATTATTTATGTTAAATAGTATCTATATATATAATATTTTTATTCATCTATCAAGTGATAATCATTATATTTGAGATATATTTTATTAAACTATTTTGAAAATTTAAAAATTGAGTTTAATTTTTTTGAAAAATTTTGAAATTATTAAAAACATAAGGATAATCCTCTAAATAAGTGCATGCGTAAACATATACATTATTCTGCTGCAATTTTTTTTATGATTCAAATATTAAGATGTGCGAAGAATGAGAAACTAAAAAAGTATTATAGAAGTTTGCGGCACGTTATAAATACATATATTTGTATACATTTATGTATAATAATATGATATTTCTGGTAAAAGTGTTTTAAGAAGTGAAGAGCGAAGACTTTTATAATTTAATATTATTATTAAGGGTTAAAAAAAGAGAGTAAAATAATTTTCTTTAGAAATTATTTTAATCTAATAATATAATTAATTAACGTTATTAGGGAACATTAACGTATTTGTCATTATATGAGCTTTTTTTCGCGTACACAAAAAAATGAGACTGTGTGGTGGTTATGGCGGCTGCGGCGTTTGCGGTGTGGCGGAGGCGTAATTAATATCGAAGAGCCGCATAACTTATTATTAATGGTCCTTTCGACATTTTCTACTAAAATTATCTTTTTTTTTCCTTTTATATTATCCATTACGCTATTTTCGTGTATATATGCGCGGTTTCGTTTTTTTTTTTTTTAATTTTTGTCTTTTGTGCTCTCGGCATCAGTGACGACGGCGGTGAGGTGTAAAATTAAAAAAAAAAATTCAACGAAAGGTCTCGGTGTGCGTCGTAACTAAATAATAAAAACGTATGGAACTCACAAAAGAAACTCCTCCTCCTTTCGCCCTGATTACGCCGCCGGGCACACTATATATACCCTTATACGACGTCGAATCGAAAGTATAATAATAATATGTACGGCAGAGAAAAAGCGATGGTAATATTGATGATTGATTATTGTATGTGTTGTATTTATACGGTATTATGTATGTGTGCGGGTGTGTGGGTGTGTGGGTGTGTGCGCGCGTATTGACGGCAGGGGCACTGTCAACTCGGGTTGGCGAACAGGTGTGACAAATGATTCAACACGGTGCTCTGCTGGGCGTGGCATATCCATTATCAGTAATGAAAGAAATCATAGGACAATGCGTATTGCCGCCGCCGAAAAGAAGTCAGAGAGCGTCGTGGTGTGGGATTCATATACACACTGTACACCGCGCGGCGTCGATAATATCCGGTCGACTGCCATAATAACATTAGAACTGCACGCCTATTGCAGCATGACTCACGTTTGTTATTTCAAAGTTTTCGCTTAAAAAAAAAAAAAAAAACATCCGACAAAAGATTTTATTATTAGCCGTTTCGAACCCGACGGACGCGTCGGCTATTGCAAACGAGAGCGGTGTTGCGCGCACATTAACAGCCAAGACCGCCATAATAATATCATTATATAATCATAATAGAACGCACGTTTTCGGAGCTTAAAATATCAAAGAACAAATCCGAATTCTACTCAATTTAAAGCACGCGGTGGTTGTCGTATATAAAAAAAAAATGTTCTATAAACACTCGTTTAAGTAAACCCGAAAAAAAAATTCACCGGGCTTTCGCGGTGACTTTTAAGTAAGGTCTATTGTTATGTCCGTGCTGTATAATATTATTATATTATATACGTTCTGATATAATGTTCTAACTTCTCCGGACATAAATATTAAAGCCGAGCCGGGCCGTTTACAAATCCGGCGTCTTACGGGGAAACGCACACAGCATTTATACGAACAACCAAATCTAGGTGTACCCTACAAATTACAATAAGAATTATTTTAAATTGATTACGTACCATTATACTATATGTAATATAATATTGTAATCATTTTTGAAAATCAAAACGTAGCGTTGTGATGAATTAAATGAACGAAATGTATTTTAGTAATCCAATTGAAAGCGTGTGTGTGTTTGTCTTTTATAATATACTCCACGTGAGTATAAAAGTAAAAAAAAATTGTGTTTTTTTTTGTTTATTATTAAAAAAGGTGAGTTTTGCGAGGGCCGAGGGTTAATCATCTAATTAATTTTTATCTTTTAACTTAAAAAATATTTTCCCAACCGTGTTACTAGATTGGATGTTAGAGATTATATTTAACCACAATAATTTATATCAATGTTAATTTATTAAAATCGTATTTAAAACTCGAACTCAAGTTTATAAGCTTAAAAATGTTTTTTTCAGATTTTTGGTCAAATACACATAACAATCAAGAATGTCTCGATTTCGTCTCGAACTATTAATTCTTGGAGATAATATTTACACTCAAGGTATAGGCTTGTGATTTGTACACAGTATATTATATTTTTAAATTATTACGACTGATGAGAGTCGTTAATACATTTTTGTTGAATTTTTGATTTTCAATTATTTAAACGTCTTAAACTACATCAGAGCAGGTTGTGGATACTGTGATAAATAATAAAAAAATTAATCGCGTATTGACTTATGAGATAATGTAAATAATGTAAATATTGAATAGTAACAGCTGATGTACCTAATTATCTAAGTACTCGTGACTTATATATTTTAACAGTATATTTCAACGGCCGAAAATATTTGCGTGAGAGTTTTCACTTTGTAGCCAGTATAGTGGCCAGTGGGTGTAACGCCTTAATAAGTCGTCGCCGTTGATGTCGCGATGTAGTGCGAAATAATAATACATATAATGAATTAACTTGGGTACGGACGGGGGCGATAGGAAAACACGATTTCCAGAAATGATTTAATTATAAACACGACGTAAAACAATTATTTGAATAATCGCGTAGTGGCTGGTAGACAGGTGCACATAATAATTATATTATAATGTGTACACACGTCGTGTAAAGTCGTTGTCGTCGTCGGATAAAGCTCATGTTTATTTATTTCCGTAAAACACGCGTCATGGTGGCGGTCAGTCAGGTGTAAAAACGAACACGTCTGCCGGTGACAAAACGTTCGTCGCAGTCGCGTTGTTCGTCGACGACGAGGATAATATTTTATTATTATTATTATTATTATTATTACGTCCTCTCTCGGTCCGCCAGTAAATTTCACCGGTCGTCCACCGTCTAGCCCCGCGGATGGAGGGGGGGAGGGGTTTCGAGGGTGGCGGTTACTCCTCGGCGGACGATGAAAATAATATACAATAATATTATTATTATTATTATTGTATATATGAGAGAAAAAAAATTACGGCGCGATGTACGCGCGCTTTCCCCGCTTTTCTCGCAGCGTCCCGTAAATCAAAATGCGCGTGTTTCCCGCCCACGTTCAAATGCAACCGTTTAACGACGCGTGTCGCAAAATCCCAGTCACTCGGCCGAAAATAACGTTATTTTCGGTTTTTGGACCGACCGATCCCGAAATAAAATAAAACCCTTTGCGTAACCTTCCGACCTCACCTTTAAGTATTGCACGACATGACATATTATTATTATTATAGTATTCACGCACATAAGGTTTTGCCGTGTGCGTTATTATTATATTTATGTTCATTAAAAAAAAAAAAAAAAAACAATAGGTTACGATGTAGGTTAGGTTCGGTCCAGGTTTTTGGGGTACTATTATACATTATTATAATACGGTTAATTCTATTTTTGGGTTTTGACGGCCGAGTGGCGTTGTCATTACGTCTTAGTCGTGTTAGCCGGTTGGCATGTGAAAAATAAAAACCTTGCCTTAATTACCAGTTGCTATTAATTTCGAACACGATAATGTGTTTAACACCAGCTTTACTTTTCACTGGTGACTTTCATTTATTTTCTCTTATCTGCAGACCGAGGTGATATAAGTTCATAACTATTGTGTACCACGATGCGGACGTCACGGGAACTTGAAACTTGAAAGTAGTTCGCAGTTAAATCGGCGACATTTTAATTCGTGTATCATAAAATTGAAATATGCTTGATATTTTTAATATCTACTGTAAACGCATTTCGAGTTTAAAATATCGTTTGACTACTTTTAATTTTTACTATGATTGAATCACGCATTTACATTTTCAATCATTTTTAAACCACGCAGGTACATTCTATACGTAGCTTAAATGCACATACTGTGTTATTCTAAGAAAGATTTTTTTTATTTTTTAGATTTTGAATTACCTATTGGCTATGGAAAAAAGAATTGATATATCAAAGTGGTTTTTTATCCCTCTTGGATTTCGAGCTATCGTGACTGGACTATTTTTTTTTTATTATTTTATATACTGTCTATCTATTACCTATAGACTATCAATTTTATTACCTTCACTATTTTAACGTTCTGTGACCAGTTTATTTATTTTTTTTTTATATCATCGATTTTCATCTCATAACCGTTTGAACATTTGAACATAAATTTCGAATATTTTTAGTGCTGTTATACATATAATATTTTTCCCAGAAAAATATTAATCAAATGACATCTTTGGAACTTAATAGGTAATTTTTGGTTTTACAATGATCCGTTTTATTTTTAATTTTAGTTTTGTTTGTAATAATTTTTATTTTAAATTTTAAGAGTGTTACAAAGTTTTATTTCATCAAATTTTGAGTAGAAATCTTATCTAATTGAATCTTTATAGAACTAATTTTTCGAATGTCCCGTTAGCTATAAACTTATTTTAAATAAATAATTTTATAATGATTTTTAATTTTTGATTTTAAGATTTTGGACATTTAATACAACGATTTTACGTACTATTACTACTATGTATAGTACTATTACTATAGGTTGATGACTAATACGAATAACAGCCAATATATTAGCCAGTCGTATTTCTTACGAATTAATTGAAGTATTTACACTGATTAATGTAAGCTACTTAAAAATTATTTATTTAAAAATACATCGTCCGTAATAAGTCCTAATAATTAGTCATCAATAATGTGGTTTACAGATGTACCGCGACGGCACATAAATATTTTGAATCCACAGACTTAAAAACACGCCCTTTAATCTCGAGACCGTAAAATATGTGACACTTTCTGTTGCAAAATTACAACATTGCGTTCCAGTTGTAGGAGCAGCGTCGCAAAGTATGATTACGCACTTGCGTGCATTATAGTTTGTGCGACTTAACGTCAGAAAATGTATACGATTTATAAGAAAACGCATACGCGATGGTTTATATACATATTATTACAATGTGCTGCGTTGCTGTTATCGTCATTTTTGATGATTAGACCATATCCGTAACAGTCCTCTGGAGAATCACCTATAGTCGTTATCAACCTGTACTGACATCATATCTGATAGGGCTCATATATATAGTACCTATATTTACGTGCCATTTGCGTGGGACGTTGGGTGTATGCGGACGTTGTCTGTGTCTAAGATACCGAACTCTTGGGAACGTCGTTTCGATTATATACTGAATCCAAATTCTTAATGGAACCTTTGGTACTAAAGTTTCCGTTCTTGTTTCACGATAATGGTAATGTTATAGTGCATATAATGTATATTTCTAACTCTAGTATGTTATCTATTAAAATATTTGTTTTTGGATGGTAGTAGACATTTTACATAGTTACAAACCCTCGAACGAACGTCGTTGTGAAAAAAAAATCAAAGTTCATATTTTGTTAACGTACCTAAAAAAATGTACATGTTCGTAGAAACGATATAATATTTTATTAACATTTGAAGTTCACTGTTTGTACAAATAATATACGAAATATAACAATAATACTAATGATTGATGGATCGCAACACTAACATCCAATAGATACATATCATATAATGTTGTAGTGTATAAATTAAACTAATCATTTATAAGTAGTTATAAATCCGTAGTTTAATAACATTACACATTTATTAAATAATGATTTTTTGAAATTTAACAGTTTATCACCAGCTTAAAACAAATATGAAATTTTTAATAACCAAAAAAATTAACCTAAATAATAATAATTACTTACTAACAAAATGTTTAAACAAAAATTATAATATAATAAAGGTAGTATAAAAAATATTATTAAAACAAATGTACTTCTATAAGAACCTACTCATAAGATAATCTTGTTTAATGAGAAAAAAAACAACAACTAAAAAAATAATAAGATAAAAAAGTAAAACGAATTTAATTTTTGATATTCTACGGTACATTATAATACTTTTTATGACAGCAATTGTTCGTGAAGTTCACACATGATTTACATACATCTGCGACCATTTTAAAGGCGTAATAAAAATCTCAGACACAATGTTTTCGAAAAAAATATGGCGTACGAATATGTACGATATAATTATGTTCACTTTAAAAGTAATAAAATGAAGTACGCTATCATTCTCGTTATCCGTTCGCAGTTTCAGAATAATATAATATTAGAGTATAATAGAAGCACCTCACCATAGTTTTGAAAAGGATAGGTTGATTTTAGATAAACTATATTTGTGTATATCTATAGTTTTGTCATCCGGACGTAGGTATACATTTAATATTTTTTATTTTAGATAGTTCAGAACGACCGGGACAGCTCTAACGGTTTCCGTTAGCGGGACGCAATATAGCTAAGCCATTATTATTCAGTACCGAGGTAGGATATTATGCTGAAACAAAGGTGCTGTCTGTGATGATACAAGCACATCTGGATTCTAGCGACATCAGTAGACCCGCATCCGTTGATGAAGGTACACCAGTGTGTTAGACATCTTAATATACAATATACTATAGAATAACCACTGATTGATGGGAATGCGAAATTATTGAAACACAATTCAATGTACGCTGTTATAAGACCAAGTCATACATCTAAACACTAAATAAATGTCACACTGTGAAAATTGATCGTGATTTATAGTCTGCCTTGGACGGAAAAGATAAAAGCAATTAAAATTTCGATTGTGGTTTAAGAACGTTAAGAAAAGTGCACAGTATGCACAAGACACACTGATAAAGAAAATAAAATGTACTAGAGTAAATTCAAAAAGGAATTTTATGCGACACGATCTACAATAAAACATTCATGAAACAATATGATGTTATAGTTAAATTAATGATTATTATTAAAGGTAATACTTCTACTCAGAGATTCAAGTTCAAATCATACGACATACATTACTATTAAAATTAATATAACAATACACATTTTTGAGTTAAAAATCTCAAAAAGTTTCGTACATGACCTATTTAGACAGGCGAATGATTAAAAATTGTATTTTTAAGACAGAATAATTACATGACTTCTAAAAATTTGAAAAACGTGTGTATAGTATATTAGCATACCAAGCATAAAATAACAATAATACTATGTTTGATTAAAACTATTTTTTAAAAGTTTAAACTTTGAACTCCAAAAACCCGACTTGTGTGTTTTATTTATTTAAAACATAGGCATAGAGAATACCTACTCATCAAAATTAATTTAGTTAGCCACGACTAATTTTCAATAATATTGGAATTAAAATCAAAGTTAAAAAAGGTCGGCAAGTGGGTACTGCTCTGCTGTACAGTAAGTGTCGGTGGGTTATTTTTATGGATGTGTGAAATTTGAATTCAGTGATATAAAACCATTGTATACGAAAAACGATTCTGAGCGAAGACGGTCTGTCAACCTACATAACTAAGTGTATTCTATGATATTATTGACATTAAAATAATTCATTTTACTATTAATAATATAGTAGGTTGAATTAATTTTTGCAGAAAACATTGCATTTAAAAATTTAATTGAGTGTATATAATATAATAATATACTTTACATTTTGTGAAAATTTAAAAGTCTTCAATTATTCCTTTTTTGAATTACATCAAAATATGTAAATCATTTCCAGAGAAAACGGGTGAATAACTAATGTCTAATTTCAAATTCTCATAAAATATTACTTTGACATTCCGGTAATTTTTTTTTTTAAAAAGGTAAAAAAACTTATTGAGATCCTTTGAGTTGAGTTTTCAAATTTTAGATTTGAATAGAAAATTTTTTATAAATTTCTTAATCAAAAAAAAACTGCAAAATGTGATTTTTACGTATGTTCTTGAAATTTTAACTTTAGATGCTTAAAAAAAACTATTAGATACTTATACTTGACTTTTTTTTTAATTTTCAATTACAACAAGCTATGAAGAACATTGAATTACATTTCCAAGCTTTTTGACCGTCTGAAAAAATTTTTATCGGCAATAATAAAAAAAAAAAAAAATAAAAAATTTATCATGCTTATAAATAGCTCAAGAGAATTCAAAATATTTTGAAAATTTCATGTATTTATGGTCATTATTTCTTTTGTTACATTAAAAATAAAATACATTTTGTCAAAAATTTACTATGCGAAAAAATTCCCTTTTTTCCTTAATTTTTTTTTTGTTTTTCCATACGTGTTTAAAAACTATTGATAATGTTTTACTATTGACCCCCCCCCCCTTTTACTTCATTAATACGTGATAAAAAACATAAAAAAAAACACACACACACAACATTTTAAAATCAATACATTCATGGCTCTGCTCAAAATCCAAAAATGGGTGGTATTACAATTAAAATATAACAAATAATCAGTTTATGATAAAACGATATTCTTTATTTTTGATATGGTTGTTTTACACAATCAGTGGCTCTGTATTATATTGATGGTTTAACGCACACATTTTGTAAGTCACGAATGTAAAATTATTCAGGAACATTAAGCGAACTTTCGTTGTTTTTAGAATTTAAATGGGTTTTTTATTATACCCTCTTGTTATAAAATGCTAACGATAATTTCAAATTATAAACATTGCTATATTCAAAAATCAACAGGAAATTCAACCTTATATGTTGTTTGGATGACGTAAAAAGTAAACTCTGGAGAAAAAAAAATTTGTACCATCTAAGTGTAATATTATATTATGTGCATTTAGGCCATCGATACATTATAATAATATCACGCGATTACAGTTGGCGCATCGACGACCGACCACCTGACCACGGTGCGTAAAATACCTACCGGTGGTCTGGTCGCGTGGCGTGTCAACAGGGCGCGCGCGGTCGATTGCTTCAGTCTTTCCGCGGCCGGAGGATCTGTTGCCGTTGTCGCGCGAGATACGGTCGTCAGCAACAATTCTGCCGCCACCGCCTCCGTCGTGGGCGACTTTTACAAACTGTTGAACCCGACCGTCACGGGTAGGTACATCGCCCTCTCTCGCACACACAACTACCGCGCACGTGCGATGTCCGTATAAATGCGCGCTGCGGGCCCCTCTTTCGGGCTTCAACCGGAAGACCGAAAACTGAACACACGAGCGTTATATTACTGGCGATACTATCGTCGTCGCTGTCGTCGTCGTAGCCACCGTGCATAGTCGTTGTCAGCGCGTGTTGTAGTCGGAGATGATTCATTTTGGCCCCTCGCGTGAAAGTCGGAAGAGGTTTAGGGAACGACCTCCACCACCCAACCCCCGTCCGATTGTTGAAAGACCGTGTTCCGGTGGCGGCGGTGGTGGAGGTGGAGCAACGGGTTTCCGGGAAATTCGCCTTTATATTATTATTATAATAATAAAACGCACGTATAGCGTGCACGGTACGAGCGGCACGCGATCGGTCGCGCGCTCGCAATCACCGCCGCCGCCGCCGCCGCCGCCATCACCACCTCACCACCCACCCGGCGCACGGCGATGACTACGACGACCACTACACCTCTGCTGCATATAACCTATAGTCTATACTAATACCTGGGTAGTATTCCTGCAGGTGTAAGAACTGCTGCCCGTCACTACTATACAGCTATACCATTATCGCTGCTACTACTACTACTACTACTACTACTACTACCACCACCACCTCACCAACTGTCTACCGCGACGAGTATACCACGACCGCGATCGTGTTCCACTGTACACACACACACACACATATACACAATATACCATCGTTGGCGATTTCGAGCGATTTGATATCCACCCGTCCGCCCACCTACCCACCCATTACACCGGTATATACTTTTGAGCGCGCGGCGTGGAGAGTATATTATATACGCCATTAAAAACGGAAAACTCTCCCGTCCGTCCACCGTTTGGGCTCTGGCCATTACCCGCAGCGGCTACGGTGGGCGAGCGGGCGGGCGGACGAGCGTCGGCATTATATTTCAGACCATCAACTCCTCGGACCGTATAGATAAATCAAACCGTGTCCGCAGGTCAAAACCATAACTAATGCGAATACTCACTCCGCCGTCGCGACCACTCCCTCAACGACGCGCGCGATTTTTCCCCTCTGCACAGCAGCTACCCCGCTCCACACGAATACACACGCACACGCGCCCGCGCCACACGGCACATCACCCACAACGGCCACCCTCTTACACCACGCTCTCCACGACAGCCGACCACCACCACCACCACCACCAACCTTCGTTTGCTTGCTTCGCGTCCACCACGCCGCCGGCCCGATTCGTTCCGGCCGCACACTTTTTAGGTTCTGTTGATATTGGACACCCATCTATCCATCTATCAGTATATATATATATATACGTGCACCACCGTCGCCTTAGAGGCCATCGATCGATTCCGATCGTGGTGTGCTGCTGCCGCCACTGTCGTCGTCGTCGTGCGATAAAGTCGGACCGCAGCGGTTTTTTTTTTTCCGTGCACGGGCAACGGGTTTTTTTTATGTTCTTTTTTCATTTTTATTACGTGTTTTTTTTTGGATTTATATACAATATATATATATATATATAAATCGGTATATTATGTATCTTCCGTGCCGTAGTCTTTGCGTTCCGCGTTGTTACGCAATAATAAATATTTTATGCGTACACGCTGTATTCTTCGTCCAAAATTTCTATCCGAACGACACATTTGGATCGTGAGGAAAATGAAATGAAATAAAAACGATACAGTTGCCACCGCTTCTACACCTCCACTTCCGCCATAACAGCCACTAGCTACCCAACTATAAAATACATATATATATATATATATATATCGATTTTTGTTATTTTGTTTTATTTTGTTAAATTTTTATTTTCACAACTCATAACGTCGTAAACGTAACGAGACAACAAGTAAATAAATCCATCAGAAATGACAAATTGTTTTTTTTTTTTTTTTTTTGTACGGTAATATATATCCACCGTTTGAATTGCGTATATTTTGTTAGGCAGCGTAACGAAATTGTATTATTATTTTGAGCTAGGTATTTATTTTGTACCATTTTGTATCGTATTTATAGAGAAAACTTAAGAGATTTCGCTTAAGGTCAGTAAATACCGTATGAAAAAAAAAAAATCAGTCAAACATTCGTTTGGAAATCGTATCAGTTTTTTTGAAGTGACGAAATCTTATTGATTGTGTATTTGATATGCACATCATTTATTATAGGATAACAATTAATCACAATTTTCAGTAAGTATTTATAACCTACAACAAGTTTATTGAACGGACATTAGAGTTTTTATGTTTTAACCGAACATAGGTATATTCAATTTAATATTGTTGAGTGTTGACGCGACCATGAGACATCAAATAACTTATTTGTTGGTATTATTATAATAATATATTATTATTTCATAATACTTTAATTTTAAATTATTTGATATTAAATCGTTTGGTACTTTACATCAATAAATCATATATTTTTCATATTTCTGTGTGTTAATGCCAGCAATTCAAGCTGATTGAATGAAACAAATTTCATAAAAGTTTATACCTTGAATCAAATAATTACTTTGTTAGTTATAATGTTTTAAAAATTTAACAACATAAATCAACCTACTGTCCTGTTTTTGACACACGTTTTTAAGTATTCATAAAAAAAAAAAAAAACATATGAGTGTGTATAATTTATGATTTTTACATAAAAAATTAAATAAAACAAAATGTATATTTTTAATTTATATTTTGTGTATTATATAGGATTTTATTATGTCGATGAAACAAATAAATGCCTAAATTATGTCTATAACTACCACGAGTTTTCTAAATTAAATAAATAACAATAAATAATTGTGACAACTAATAATATTTACTAAGATAAATTATTGGAAAACTTAATTAATACTTGAATAGTTTAAACCTTTATCTTGAGTTATATTAAGTATACAGTCTTGTTCATAATTTAGAAAAAAAAACTTTCTGTCTTCATATTTATTCATAGAGTACACTTTTATAATTTATTATATAATGTTATTTACTAGTCAGAACAGAATCTGATCTTTCGCGTAAATATTTGATGAAAGTTCACATTTTACAGAAATGTTGTAGAGCCAGTTTTCTTTAGCGTTTTCTAACACGATATCCATTAGCATTCTAATTAAGAATTAGAAATGTTTGTGGTATTTGCTCATAACAGTACTGAAAAACGGTTATGACCCAGTAAATATAAAACAAAAACGTAACTTCGACTAGACAACTTATATATTTATGATTCATTAAACGTAATGTGCACAATGGCATGTTACAATAAACTCTAAAAATGTTTTAAGAGTTTTAAATCATTTCCTTTCCCTTTTTTTTTATATATAAATTTCACTAGAAGTTACTTAAGTTATCTTAAATTATCTTTGAAAAAAAAAAAATACAAAAAATAAAAATGTTAATTCAAAATGTGTGTGTTAGTTTTAAAGTTTTTAATATAAAATACGATTCGTTTATCAGTTAATGCGTTTCGTTTAGAATCGTTTTAAAATGCGATTAAACGTCACTTTCAGACTTAACATAACACAATATATACCACCAACAAAACTCTCCCAAATGGCCCTAATCCATGTGCATTGTACAAGCGAATACACATACCTTAATGAACAACAGACGGTTGTTTGTAATGAGTCTACTTACTTATGGGCAAAAAACATAGTTGGTATATTGTTGATAAGTAATGGATACCTGACTACTTTCATAAAACTATAATTCCATCTTATTTATATTCTACCACGTAAATAAATAAATTTCCAAGTACTTACCAATTTAATCCAGCTAATAAGGAATTTAGATAATGGATCTGAGATTTAAAGCTAAACGATCTAGTGAATAATAAAGTGCTATTAAACTTTATTACAGTTTATACTTTGTTTATACTTTTAGTAACAATAACGTTTTATATTATATTGTTCAATCACTCGTTTTGCTTTTACTAGATTTTAATCAGTATTATTAAATTACGTGTCCACTTACAAATTTATCATATTTAATTATGTATAATATAATGTTAATTTTTAAAATGCAGTATGTTGTAAAAGTAAACACAACAAAGAGAAACAAAATATATTTCAAATTGTTCTTGAAAATAATAATTGACAATGAAATGTGTGCTATTTTTCTTGTCTAACACTTTTTGAAGAATTATGATTAAATACAATATAATACTAGTATAATATGTGCATGATAATTAAGAAATAATAGCGAAATGTTTTCGAATACATTTGAAAACAAGTTTTCAGGTTCAAATATGAAACCAACATGTTGTATCAGACTTCAGCCGAAAAAAAATGGTAAGTTTTTCATAGTTAATTAATTCAAAAATAAAGCGTTTTCCCAGATTATATTATCTTTTATAGAGGTATAGAGTAATAAGTAATAAGTTAGATAAGGTTCAGCAAGTAATAAACCAAATTATACTATCGTGTATAATGGGGTAATTATTCTGGTAATTATAAGACACTTGCGCCAAATGGCTAATAATATTTAAATTAGGGACGAAGCAATTAAAGCTAAATTACTACATTCAATAAAAAAAAAAACTATATTTTCAATGGTATTTTATTACGGTTATTAATTTTGTAGTAAATGCTTTATATGACACGATTTATAATATGTAGGCAGGTACTATACGTATCATTACTTAATTATACAACTTGTGTTATTTATACAATTTTATTTTAAAGAAAAATTAATATGGCGGATCTTGAAGTATGAATAGTTCTATTTTATATAGTAAAATGCATCAAAAGAATTAAATGTAAAAACACAATTGCGAAGACCTTTGAGATGAAAATATCATGGGAATATATATTTTTTAAATATAAACTCATAATATGTAGGTACTCCCTTCAAAAGAAAATAGAGATAACGTTATCCAGACGAATAAGCCACTGTATAGTGTATTTTCTTTGAAGAACATTATTTATTTCTCTTTATTCCTAAAGAGTATTTTTCGATAGAATATTCTGCATTTGAAAACTTTAATATGTTTAATATGATCGTGTGTATAAAAGTATAAAAGATTTTTTTAAATTATTCATTAATCAACGCAGATGGTAAGAAATCATCAGTATTATTTTTTATATACTTTGTTATATATACATCTTACTTATTCATCTTAATACATTTTGATTTACTATTTACACAATTTTAAAGTTATTTTGTCTAACTCAAGTTGAATTATGTATCATAGGCAACTAAGAGATAAAAAAAAACATTTTGGTTCTGTTTGGACAAGAATATTTAGGTATATTTAAAAATAAAAAAATGAACATACATTCAAACTGAAATATAAATTTAATAGTAATATTTTAGATGGAAAAAAATGATTTGCATTAAATTTTATATCATAATAGGTACGGTTAATATAATAGACTATAGTATTTTAGGCACAGAATTTTTAAGGCAACAAAGAATTTAATATTTACTTTAATAAACTATTATTTTATTAGAAATACCTACATTACTTTCCGGAAGTATTTCGGTCGCACATTGTGAAAATCATTTGTAATTCGTTTAGCAGCGGGTGCAGGGTAACACACAGACAAACAGATATATATATATATATATATATATATATATATATATATACGCACATTGTATAAATCGTCAATGTAACACCTTCGTATATTTCCATTTTTTTTATTTTATTTGCAATGAAAAAAAGAGGACACATGGCTGAAATTGACGTTAACGTGTTGTAAAAATTTACAACAGACACCAATCAAGCACTCATAAAAAAAAAAAAAACGCACAGTTTCCGTTAAAATAATATACACTCGTTTAAAATGATATAATATAGACTAGGTAGCTCTTTTGATAATATAAATCTCACTGTGTGCTAGTGAAAAGAGAAAACAATGCATTAAAAAACGTTTTAAACATCCAAAACATAATAATATACTTACGCAGTCACAGATATAATCGTATATATTTTGTATAAGACAATAGGTTTTTTGGTGTGTACATTTTTATGAATCGCCTAACAAATCATAATTTATTTTGACTTACTTTATACACACTGCTTAAAACGATATAAATTATAACGATAGTAATTGTGTATAACGTCCATATTATTTATATAAAAAAAATGATCGTATAATTGATATTTTGAGATTGACAATCGAAAATCATTATACCATCAACAATGAAGGTAATTTTTTCAATGTTTTTTTTTTTTTTGTCAACTATAGAACAAAATATACATTAGAAACATTTTAATTATCATGGAATTCATTTTATATTGGAACTTTTAGACCGGAACAGTTATCCAACCACGACTCCATGTTGACAACTGCCATACAATGCTCTTTTATATGAAGTCTCATTATGTGTTACCACGAAAAAAAAGTTTGATTGAACTTAAGTTTTTATTTCTTCGTTGTTATATATAGTAACGGACCACCCCTTATTTAACGAAACGGACAATAATGCTTCCGACAACACTGTTATAATATAATAACATGTTTTGGCGTCTATACGTTTTTTCTCTATTCTTTTAATTACCATATCGAACCATTGGACTGGTTGTGTACGCGATGTGACAGAACGAGTCCGTTTTCGTAATGCACGCGAAAAGGGGAAAAAGTCGAAACCAATTTAGCTAAATGCTTGTTCGCACGATACGCAATAGTCGTCTGAGACGGCGTGTATAATAATATAATATATTTATATATAACATCCAAAACACACGAGACTGTTGTCTCGAAAGAAATCAAATTTGAACACATCCCGTTACTGTCTGCAGTATGAGCCCGATTTCTCTTCCGTTCGCCCCCCCCCTCACCAATGAGCTGTTGCGCTTTTAATCCAAGTGGACGCCATTTGTTAGCATCAGCTGCAAATGTCACGAACCCGTCTCACCCGCTTGTAACTTAAAAGGTCTCGGAACACATAAAATAATATGAAAAAAAAAACAATACCCCGTACGCGTATATAACAAACTATTTCAAAACTTTTGGATTTACGAGCGGAGTACTATTATATATATATATGTGTGTGTGTGTGTGTGTGTGTGTGTACATTATACAAGTCTACATCTAAGTACAACAACAAACTGTACAAAACAGGTATATATATATAAATATTTTTGAATTTAGATTACCAATACTGGTACTGAAATAATGATGATTGATATCTACAACGGTTAATACGATAATACGTTCTCCAAAAAGTATTCGATTTTCAAAACGTAAGCAAATTTAGAGTTGTCGAACGACTGGAAATGACTTGAAAAATAACGACAAAAAAAAAAATGGAATTTTTGTAATTCGATTTTTTCATCACATCGTTTTTGTTTTAAATAACATAATAATATGTTTATTGGATATAGTGCAATGCATTTAATTGCTTCGAAATACAAATCTTGGTACTTAATAAAAAATCGTATTAATTATATTTTTATGATTATCATTTCAAACAAATCATATCAATCTTTCGATCATATTATTTATTCCTGACTCAATGGGATATGACTGATACGAATTCTATAATATTTTGAATTTTTTTTTTTTGTGAGATTGAATAAACTATAATAACTATTTCATGTTGAACTCGTTAAAATAATAAAAAAAAAATCATCCAAGACATTAGGTAGGCACTCGTCGTTTAACACTTTTCTAAGACTATAGTAAGTTTATTGAAACTCGTTTTTCTTATCCGATATTTTTCTATGCGCGTATATCATTTTTTTTTTTACGTACATAATCGTATTTCTCTTATTCCTTAACTGCCTTTTTGTCGTTAAAACTTTGAACATAAAATGCATAATAAAACTAATTTATGGACAAGAAACTATAACTGACTTTTAAAAAAAAATGTACTACTTAATTTATATATTTTTTTCATTTAAATAATGAGAATATTATTAGTGATATTAATAGTGTACGTTGTAATACTATTGAAAGTATATGGTGAGTTGTTAATTAAAATCGCCATAACAATTACAGATTTAAAAAATACGTGTGATTTGAAACATAAATAATTAATGCTGCAATTTACCACCAGGCGGCTATTTGATTTAACAAGAAAATTTGCTATAGGTAGCGAACTAGTAAAATAAAAGTAACTATAAATTAGTCATTTTAATTGTAAAAAGTGTTAATATGTATAAAAAAAGAAAAAAATAACAACTTTAATAATGTATAAATCAATATAAATTATGCATTCTTAAAAATAAATAATATTGTAGGTTCAACTGTAAGTTTACACATTTATTGATTATGGCATTTAAAACATTTTATTGTAATCAAATTATAATGTGCAGTAAGAAATAAATAATGTTTTGTTTGTTTCATATTATTAAATATTTAAATATATTTAATAAACCATGTTATAATATAACACAATACTATAGTTACTTTAATAGACATCTTTAGATAAATAAAATAGATAAATTGAAGTCTTGTTTATTTTATAACTCCAATCACATTTTTAATGCGTACCTATAATATATGTATTACATATTATATTGTTACGACTTGTTGATATATTTAGTGTAAACATTTAAATTAATCTCCTTGTATTATTGTAGCTAGTATGGTGCTTTCTTTTTATAATTCCTAAAATGTTATAATGCATGTGAATTATATAAATGATACCTAAGGCACCAAGAATAAAATATTGTACGTGCAATCCTTTTTTTCAAAAACACTGAAATGTCAAATACAATTTTCAATATTGTTGTTATTGCTTTTTTTAAAAATTCAAAGCCAACGCAAATAAAAATTTGACAACTTTTCAAGTTTTAACAAGAATATATTGTTATATTATAATTACAATATTGTGACCCTTCTCAGTATAGTTATTATATAACAATCTCCAAAAATAAACCTAACCTTAACGCCCTCTAGCTGCGAAACACTTACGATAACACTAATATAACATATTGTTTATTAGTTTCACTTGACCTTATTGTATTTTATAATTTTTGTCAACATTTTTCATCCATAAAAATGTTTATTCTTGTTATTTAAACTTAACACACATTTACACAAGAACACAATTATTTACCTTATAATTTTTGTTCAACGCAATAATAATTTTCACATCGTTGACTTCGTTCTATGTATCTTAAAATAATATTGTAAGTTTACGTGTGTGTAGGTATGTGTTGACGAATGATTGGTAAAATGTTTTTTGTTGAAAGTATGCGTAATAATAACGAAATGTAATGATGTATAACATCATATTATTAAAATAAAAAAATTAAAAAAACATTTATTACACTTTAAATTATTTGCTCTTTTGAATTGTTATATTTACCTGATTTTGTGCTGACGGTAGAGAAAATAAACGTCGTTAAGTTTATCGAAAACTTAAAAAAAAAAATTAAAGTAAGACCACCTACTGACTTGCTAGGTATTAGATATACATTGAATGCGCGGCTCGTTAAAAATATATGTGTTTTAAACATTTTAATTCTCTCATTATAATATTATATTAGGTTGTCTATACGAATATAATAATATGTTGAAAGCATTTCAACCGGGATTCGTCATTCGTTTGAAACTAAGAAAAAAATTACCTATATCAAAAACTCTCCAAGATTTCACATTCGTGTACACGGATACTGCTTTCAAGCTCCTCACGTATAATTTTCAAAGTGGATTCTGTATACCTACCGGTATTATACATATATATGAACAGTATATACATGTTGTACATAGCCACATTCTAAAACACAAAGAGGAAGTAGAAGCATTAACACATCAACGAAGTAAAATTTATGAGTTCGAAACAGCGAGCAACCGGCATTTACCACCTATGTCATAATACACTGAGACGATTTATCAACATTGAGTATACAACAAAATGACCTATAAACACGAGCGATCATTTCGATTGTTCTTATGTCTACAGTTCTGTATAATATTTTGAAGATACGTAACGGATTTGATAGCTTTTCGCAATTATTTTCCGTCGTTTCATTTGTCCGGAACGTCAATAAAATATAATACCATCGCATAATATTATACGTATTATACTGTTATTGTGATAACCCGCCCGTCTACCGAATCAGAAGTCAAAACAATATTTTGGTCGTTTTAATAAGAACAAATCCAGCGTTGAAATTTAAAACGAATTCATATATATATATATATATATATATATATACATGATAATATAATATAATAATGTGAAACGTATTCACTATAAAAACGAAAATGTCTAAAATATTGATTTCACGAAAACGATAGTCAAAATAATATATTAATATTATATTATAAATGCCATTTACTCGATTATATTATTATGTTATGTTGAATATAAAAATCCGCAGTTTCAAAAATGATATAACAATAATATATATTTTCAAAGTTGTTTCAAACTTTTGACGTTATGTGTCTCAGGTTTTGTAGAAAGAAATCCAAATAAAGCTTATTTTATTTTATTTTATTTTTTTTTTGTAGAGATTTAGATAAAAATCCTAAATGTAAAAGTTTCAACAAAACATTGAAAACTATATTATACACCAAATTGTCAAAGCTGTAAACTTATTCTTCAGAATAACAAAAAAATGAAGTTTTTCAAAACCACAAAACCAAATGCAAAAAGTGTAGTGGCGCGTTACGTAAAATAACTTTCACTAATTTGATTATACGAAGGAAGATAACAAAAAGAGAGAAAAAATGGTCTGTTATTTGAATGCACTGTTAAGGCAAAAAGTCGCACTTGGCGAAATTAAGAGATACAAACAAAATATGGCTTTGGTTTTTAGAAACAAAAAAGAGCAAATAAAAGTATTTAATGGTCGTCGTCCACTTGTGACGTTTTTTTCCCTTTATGTATTTTTCATTCAAGCAGGTGAAAGGGTAAAAAAATGATTTTAAAAGTTAAACACAAAATGAATCAAACTAAAAGAATATGTCCTCGTATTAAAATAACAATGTAAAAAAAAATCTTTTAAATAAATAACGTAGTTGGGAACAATATTAAAAATCGAACAATGACAGGTCTTGTGCTGTTACGAATATTAATCAGTGATTTGATAAAAAGAATATTTTATTTCTTCTAATAATTGAAAAAAAGAACACAATATTATTTAATAAATATTTACAAGGACCATAGCATATACCCACCTGTATTGATTTGAACTGCCTTAGCATGGGCATGATATCAAGAAAATTATTGAAACACCAATAAATATATTATGATTCACCTGAATCGAAGAATTTACAAGAAAACAATTGTTACACGAGAAAAAGTAAAAGAAATAATGTACTATCTATATTAGGGGCTGAAATAAACGATAAACGTATGTACCTACTGTTTTTTCACAATAAAAACTGAGAACGATACAGACAATACTATTAAGTTTACGATGGTAGATGTAAAAAAATACAACACGAGTATAATATGTCAATAGTCGTGAAACGTGTATAAACTTTACATGGCTACTTTACATAAATTTAAAGTTCAACAAGTCAACGTTACACTGTGTGGAACTGATTAAAATCATGATAGTTTAGTAAAAATCCTTTAATACCAAAATTTCAAAATCAAAGGGGAAAAATCAACAGAGTTGTTGTGATAATAAGCATTTTTAGAGAAATAATTCAATATAAGAATAAAAAAACGAGAGTAAGAAAATACTATATTCATTGTTTGAATACGATGACATCAATTATAATCTAGTCTAGGTATTATGGAGTTGAGATCACTTGGTAATATGAAAATTATGAAAAATAAATGATAAAATGGATAAATAATGATATTATAATGAATTATCATTAGTTAGAAGCCTGACATATTATTTATCTTTCAAACATTACTCGTTGCAGCATAGCAAATATAACAAAAAAACACGAGATAATTAATATTATAATAAAATAAAACATTTTTTTTTTTTAAAAAATAGTTTCCGTATTATACTTAAGGTAATGCCTAACTGTTGATAGAAATTGTAAACATTTTATCGGACTTCTGATTGGATCACACCTATTAAATTCAAACAGCTGGTAGTAACATTTAAACGACAATTATTGTGATGTTATTGTATCCATATCGCATAGTATAATTAGTAATCGTCGGTATATTGATGTTTAAAAGGAGAATCAAAAAAGTGAATTATAAGAAATCATTTAAAAAATTTGAGCGTTAATATAATTGATAGAATTATATATTGCACTGTTGACGCGATGAAACGCTGTTGAACCATTCAATCATGATACTATTATATTTTATGAATTTCGTAATTGTTTCTAATAGTTTGATTTAAATCAGCTGTTGGCTGTAGTCGACATCGTTCATTAGTTGACCATAAATTACGATGACATACAATATAAGCAACCGGTAGTGTCCATTGACCGAAAAGAAGGGAAAAATAATAATAATAACGAGTAGATAATTTTTGGTATGTTAGCTGGTGTTTGAAACCTTTGTATCTTTGGCATACCGAATCAACAAATTATTATTATTTCAAATAAATGGACGAACCCATGTCGTCTTATATATTATTATAAATTATAACCAATACGTTTTCGTGTTTGTGATGGCTTTTCACCAAACATCTATTTTTTCACTGCCTATTAATTATTGTTTGTTTGGAATTATTTGATACGTTTACAATGCACGACGACCGAAAGCTGTTTCCGTAGGTATGTAATTTTTCTTTAACGAGGCGAAAACCAAATAAACCGTTTAAATTACTAGCTAGACGTTGTTCGGCGTAATTTCAGTACGTGTCACGCAAATAGTTTCGAAGAAGTATGGTCTCGTAATGAGGAATAACGGTTCGATAGAGCATATTGCATGCACATATTGATTATCTATTTGTACCTACCTACCGGCAAGGGTATTTGTTTGACTTCAATGTTTTTTAAAAATATTCTAGATGCGTACGCCCCTACAATCTGACATATTATTTATATTGATATTACAATATAATATTATGTACACTAGGTGGGTTTAACTAACGGGAAAATTGAGTGTGTGCATTTTTCGGGTGATCCGAGCACAATAGGTGGGCATGTACAAATATTTTATTCAAAATGTACGCTTTTTTCCCGATAACATTTTAAACATAGATGGTACAATTATTTATCAGCTATTAATTTGTTTGTTTGTACATTAATAAATAATAAATTCACATTGATAAATAAAATATGTGATACTTATATATTATACGAGTGATTCAAAATTTTTGTTACAGCCATTTGATCATATAAATATTCAAAATACAGAAAAACGTATAATGCTTTTTGATTAAGAAACATCCAAAATGATTTGTACATTTTATATTTTTTTACAATATATTATGGAAGTTTTAGGGAGTCAACTTTATAAACTCAATAAAAGCCTATACTTTTTTTGCAAGCATAATATAAAGACATTTTTTAATACATTTTAGTACTTGAACAACATCAATTAATGCAAAACTGTATACTTGAGAAATTTTTAAAGTTTTTATAAATTTTTAAAGTTTACCACCCAAAACCCTCCTAAAATATTATAAAAAATATAAAATGTACAAATCAAATAAATTTTCGCATTATGCATTTTTCTCTATTTTGAATCAATAGAGAGGTTGTAACATATATTTTGAATTACTCCGTATAAGTATAAGTGGTTGGTTTTGAATTTGTTTTTCAGTTTTACAATTTTTGTTTTTATTTTTTTAAACAATTAATTACCACTGTAGGTTTTATAAGACATTTGTTGTACACAAACATAATATATTATTATACATCATATTTTTCAAAATAATCCATTAATATATATTATGTAGACATAGATAGTAACCTAAAAATTATTTTATGTCAGTCTGAAAAAAATTAAACAATAGAATAGTTTCTATATGTACCACTTTGGTTTTAAAAAAAAAAAAAACAATAAATTTAGAATTAAAAAAAAATTGGCTCCAAAGGACTTATAGTTGTTGCACTACTGCAGCAGTGTACGCTGAGACTCAAAAGGTATTATTATAATATATGTTCGGTCATTATAGTTAATCGATATTTTGTGTACCTTTTAACCACACGTTATCTAAACGTTCTTTAAAATCTTTTAAATATATAACTTAACCTAACGTATTATAATACGCTGTTTTACGTGCGTAAATAAACGTATTATAATATTAGCGCGTCGTCTACATGGTAGATTAATCTTTTACGTCCAAACAAAGTGCACTGTTTAAAAAATTAATTCAAAATAATCTATATCGAAATTAGTGTTTTGGCTCAAGCACTTTTTTTTTGTTCAGTCGCTAAAACATTATTAGAAAAAAAAACAACTATATATGCGATTTGTATTCTGCGCGTTGTATATAGGAAAAATCCAATTTTAAAATACCTACTCGAATTGTTCTGTTGGCGAAAACAGAGCCAAAAACATAGAATACGCCTGAAAAACGATGCCAAAAACTCTGCTGAGCGCATACATCCTCCTCTCTTCGAAAACGGGTCAAACGCCCTTCGATACAAAGTGTCACGTCCGGGTACCGTTAAAATACGGTAAAATCGTTATAATATCATTAGATTGGTTTATAATAGTTTATTCTAAAACAAATAATAATAAAATTATATAAGTTCTAATCGTTTGTCGGAATTTGCAAACATGCAGTAAATACTAAATTATATTACCCTTAGGCGAAGAGTAAAGTATCCGACCTTCCTTGTCTTAAACAGCGTACATACGCACATTATTTAAATAATTATGAAAAAAACAATAAGGAGTGATTTTAGAGTTTAAAAATCATCCCAGCAGTTTTTCATCAAAATAATAAAATCTCCTTAACAACCACCATCTATCGTTTCATCCATGCGATTGTTTTGAAATTTTAACCGATGGTACAATATACTTAATACTTTGTGTTCCTATTAACAGTCACATATTATAATATAATGACATTAAAATAAACATTCTAAATACGAAGTAAAAATAGGTTAGTACGCTTTGTTTTGCTTAACTGTTTAAAGTTCAAATTTTAATATTGCCATCGACGTTTGCAAATATATTTTCTATAGTACCGTAACATAAATTTTCATTTTCAGTTTCAAATATTAATTTAACGCTGACTCGACATTTGTTCTAAGACTGTTTCTGATCTAAAATATTAATCTCATAACTATGCTTCTTCTTGTACAGTTAATTAAATTTTAGTTTTGCCGTACAATAGAATCTTAAACACGGCGTAATATAATATAAACTACTTCTAAAATACATTATTGGAATAATGAATAACAATTTTTACGGTCTCGATTTTTGTTTATCTCGTTAATTTTGACCAATGTGACATTAGATATATATATAATATCGTAATACAATTGTATTTTTACGCATAATAGTAACTCAAAACACAATAAATCAAGTATTCTCCACTAAATTTTGCAAAAAATACTCCCCTAACAAGAATGATATTGATACTCAATAACTACCAATAATTTCTTACTTAGATATACTGATAATTTATTTTTATTTTGTTTTACATAAATTTATTGTATCTTTAATATTTTGTTTTGTTTAAAATTACTTTTGTCAAGAATGTAATAAAAGCCGATTGGCGTTAATTATATAAAATAAAGTAAAATAAAATTACATGTTTATAATATACGGATTAACCTTTGGAACGTTGTAACAAAATTACTGTTCTGAATAGCTATAATATATACGCTAGACCAGAGGCCTACCTCGTCTTTATTTGAGGCGGGCGTAATGCGTTAGGGCGAATTTTTAAAAAATGCAATGTGTTTGGGCAATTTAACATAATGCGTTTGGGCGAGTGTTTTTAAAACATTGTAATGTGTTTGGACGATAGTAGAATTCACTAAAACACTCTGAGTACATTTTCTGTTAGTACACCGAAAACGAAAAGATCCGTTTTTCAAGTGGTAAGATTCACTAAA
>JACXSJ010002327.1:0-48476 GCA_014851325.1 Pentalonia nigronervosa | reverse complement strand
CTTTGCTATTGTTATATGGCGAAATCGCAATAGTTTTTTTTTTTTTTGGGGGGGGGGGGAACTGCGACGGATGTCGTCTCGGAATCATATCTTTATGAATGCGACGATGATGTATCGAATTGAAAATAATAAGTAATACAACACTGGCAAGAAGGGTATGCGTAGGAAGTCTCAGACTTGGGGGTCATGTGTCCGACACTCGGTCTCCTATAGTGTACGTATATCCTACATCCGTCTATAGTCGCCGATCGCCGAATTACTCGTACGTTATATTATGTTTTGGTGCCGATACTTTGTAACCTAACATAACAATTTAAAACCATTGTATTTATCATATAATGTACATTTACATTAAAATAATCGTTTTGATATCGCACGAAATATTATGTAAACGCGAATATAATGATTGAAAGTGGAAACTCCAACCGTTATTTTTTATATATTGTGTATTATATATTATTACACATTTATACATACAGGGCGTTTGGTGCAGGATTTGACAACATTACTCGTTTAAATTATTCATACTATCAAATCCTTCGGGTGGATAATATGCGTTATGGTTATGCGCCGAGACATAATGTTATTATGTACGTTTGTTTAAAACTTCGCCGTCACCACGTATGGTTTATTATTAGCTAAATATAATCGCTGTTGTGCCCAGTTATGTAGACAGTGGCGTTTATAGATAACTTATGTACTTTTGTATTGGGGGTGCGGGATGGACAGTTGCAAACAAATCGTCAGGGAAGGAAAATTACCAGCCCCCTCCCCCCCTTGTAACGACCTTCTATGAAGATACCTATAACGTATAGTTTATATACTTTTTTAGCAACTATGATTGAAAGTTTTTTTACTAAGTATATTATCAACCATTAATGTGCATATATTATTAGGAATTACTCATTTGCGCCAAAAGAAATAATTCATTTTGGGTACAGCCCACATGCCACAAATTTACCTGCGTAAACATATATAATTCACATTGAAAAACGACATAGTCGATAGTAAAAAATTAAAATATCAATCAAAATTATACAAAGATATTCAGTTTTACACGATGAAAATAATAATTTTTTTGTTTTTTAACATTATAATATTTAGTTATAATACACATCTATTTTTAAAATCATAGTCAATAGTCCGTATTTTTTAAAAAATAATATTATCAACAATACACATTTTTTAATTAGTATTAGGTAAATTTTATATATAAACTATAATAACTTAATATATTTTTTTTTTCAAACACATATTTTCTTATTATTATAAGAAAATATTAATTATTATTAATCGTACACATTTTTAGATTCTGAGCGAAGTGATGAATGTATTGATTTTACAATGTTGTGTGCTTTTTTTTTATTCATTTATTTTTTTGTGTCTGTCATCACGTTTTAGGGCAGTAAAAGTACTCCGATTTTCTTCATCAGCATTTTTTCTGAGAGGAAAGTGAATTAATTAGTACTTTAGGGGTCAAAAGTATAAAATTCCCAACAGTTTTTAAACGCCCTGAGAAAAAAAATTAAGGACATTTTTCGCAAAGCAAATTTTTAACAAAATTTATTTTTATTTTTAATTTAACAAAAAAAATAATGACTGTAAATACATGAAATTTTTACCGAATATTTATATAAGTATTTTCTATATACCATAACATTTTCAAAATATTTTGATTCTTTTTAAGCTATTTATGAGCATAATAAATTTTTGGGTTTTTTATTTATTTTTTTATTATTTCCAATAAAAATATTTTTCAGACGGTCAAAATACTTGAAAATATAATATAATGTTCTTCATAACTTGTTATAAATGAAAATTTTGAAAAAAAGTGAGTATAAGTCTCTAATAGTTTTTTATAAGCATTAAAATTAAAATTTCAAGAACAAATATGTAAAAATCACGAAATGTTGAGGTCTTTTTATTAGGAAATTCATAAACATTTTTCTATTCAAATCTAAGATTTGAAAATTAAACACAAGGATCTCTATAAGTTTTTCTACCTTTCTAAAAAAAACAATTACCGGAAAGTCAAAGTAATTTTTATGAGCGTTTGAAATTTGACATTGAGTATTCTCCCGTTTTCTTTGGGAACAGTTTTCTTATTTTGATGTAATTCAAAAAGGAATAATTAAAGACGTTTTAAATTTTCACCAAATGTTTAGATTATTATTTTTTATATATCAAAAATATTTTAACTTTTTTCGCACTAATTGTAGGACTAAGAAATTTTTGGTTTTTTCATTTTTTTTTTTCGTTAATATCGTAAGGTCAATTTTTTTGAAAATTTAATACATGACTTATCATAAGTTGTTAAAATAGCAGATTAAAAATAATAAAATTACAAATAGCACAATTTTTTTTATATGCATTTTACTGCAAATTTTGACTGAACTTCATCATTGAATATTTTCAAATTCTTTTAGAACTAAAAATTTATAAAATGATCAATTTGAATAACTAAAGATTGAAAAATTAAAACATGGTTTTCGTAAGTTTCTAAATGCGGTTTTAAAAATATTTAAAATACAATTGCACACTTTTTTTTATAAGCATTAAAGTTCAAAATTCATCAAAATTTTAAATGATTGCAAATTATTTTATAGTTATAAATATATAAAATTATCAGTGTTTATAGCTAAGGACTGAAAATTTAAAACTAGATTTTTCGTAAATAGTTAACGTATGTAACCAAAAATTAAAAAAAAAAATTTTTTAGGCGTTTTAAGTTTAAATTTAGACGAAATTAGATATTAAATGAAGAATAACAAAAAGAATAAAATAAAATTATTTATTTCGTTGTAATTTAAAAATATTTATCGTGGGTGCTTGAAACTTTTAAAGTATATAATTTTATTTTATACACTTAATTAAATATTTAAATACAATGTTTCTTACAAAAATTAATTCAACCCATGTTATTAATATTAAAAATAATTATTTTAATAGCAATAATATCAAAAAATACACTTTGTTATGTAGACTGACAGACCGTCTTTGCTCAGATTCGTTTTTCATATATAATGATTATATCATTAATTTCAAATTTAATACATCCATGAAAGTGATCCACTCGACACATACTGTACAGCAGAGCGGTTCCTACTTGCCGACTTTTTTTTAAATATTAATACCTTGGCTAAACAATTTAAGAAAGTTGTACATAAGTTTTCCTTACTGGAATTTAAAGAGTTTAGTGTAAACTTTAAAGTGACATTAATTTTTATAAAATAGTTATGACTTGTTTTGAAATGTGAATTATAATTGTTCACGCAGGTAAATTTGACGCAAATGAGTTGTCGGAACAAAAGGTACCTTTTTTATTTTAGTGCAAGTTGGCTGTACCCAAAATGAATTGATTTTTTTGGTGCAAATGAGTAATGCCCATATTATATGTTATTTTGTTTTCGGCGCCATGTAGAGCACATTTTAGATCGGGTAATGTCGAATTACACTTATTTTAGTCGATTTGCGTTAAAAATAAAGGTAATTGTCGATCTGCATTTGGATTCAAATAGCTGCGTTGCAATAAAAATGTCATGCACAAAAGGGTTAAACATTTTGAAAACACTAATTTCCTTTTCCACTTATAGGCTTAGAACTGACAATGATTTTTAATTATTGGCGTGTTTAAAAATGATTTCTTATATATTTGTATAAATATGATAAATAGGTATTGTATGTGTTAGTTAATATGCAATAAATATGACATAATATTAGTATGCCAATGATTATATTTTAAGTGTGAAGGGAAGTTAGTGTTTTACAAACGTTTAAATTAACTTAAGTTTTGAACATTTTTAAATCGAGTTTGACCATTATCTGCTTTTAACCCGAGTGCGGTTCGATTATTAACTATTTTTTACCCGAATGCAGTTTTACCATTTCCTTATTTAACCTAAGTTCAATTCGACCATTTAATTTAGGTCAAAAGTGCAATTCGACTGTCCTGTTTAGATCTAACAGCCAAATCATTTCGAACACAACTTATTAGGGCATTTAGAAAACATTTATATATAATATATATAACATATTATGTTTATTGTTTATGACACTATAAGTCTGGATTGTAGGATAATTTCCAAAGATTTTGGTTCAATAATATTATATTATACTGTAATAATTATTCGATAAAAAAAAATTTTATTTATCTTTTTTGAAATTATATTTAGGTATTATGACAGAAATAAACAATTTTAGTATTGAATTAAATAAAGGGACCTATTAGGTACTTAAGTCTTAAATATATTGTGATATCTAAAGAATATTATGTTTCGGAAATTACAAAAAAATAGAAAAAAAATAATATGAATAAGTTTTTAAAAATGTAATGAAACATTTTTTGTAGATAACATTCAATTTGTTTCAGTTATTGTTAATTGGGTTATCAACATTTAAATTAGGTACGCATTAAAAATGTGACCGTGAAATTGTATGCTAATCAATAACGACCTTCAATAATTTCAAATGACATTAGATGCTGAAATATTTTTCCAAGGATTCCAAAAAATCATTACAATAAACCCTGCTCATCCGAATTGTTTGTGGCAAATCTTAATGATTAAAAATTAAAACAACTTAATACTGCAAAAATGCATTCAACCTACTCACTGTATTACCAATAGTAAAACAAATTACTGACATAGCAATAATATCATAAAATATACTTATTTAGTAATATTGCCTGACAGACCAATTTTGTTCAGAATAGTTTTTCGTATACAATGATTTGAATTCAATTTTAACACATCTATTACCTACTCGACACACCTCCCTGCTACAATTGTTTTGAAGAGTACTGGGAGTTTTTATTTTTGATCTTTAAAGAGTACCAACTATATTCACTTTCCTACCACAATTGATGATGGAAATTTAAGCAATTTTTTTTCTATAAATCGTGTATACATACACAAAACAAAAAACTACATGTCGTAAAATCAATACATTCGCTCCGCTCAGAATCCAAAATAATTATAAATATTATTATGAATATTATATACATGTATGTTTATACTTACTAATACTATATAATCATTACATAATATTATATACAACACAATGAAGTGTATGATTTTTAACCACATCAACGCACCAGTTAAATTTTGTTAGTTGATATAGTGGCGTGCAAAAGTAAAAAGGGAAATTTTATGATTTTATTGTTTAACATTAAAATCAGGTACCTATGCAATTCAACTGTTATCTTAAAAACCAGCTAGGCTGTATATTCTGCAGTTACGTCGCAAAAAAAAAAAATCACATAAAATTCGACCCAAATTTGAGTTAGAGCACGCAATTCTAATGTATCCAATAAATCATGATTTTTGTGAAGATTGTCATCACGGTGTACAATCGTATTCATGAAAATCACAGTTTTTAACGCGTTTTCTATGTGGAATTATACATTTTATTATAGTATTAGGACATAATGAATTTTTAATTTCCCCGATTTATTCATATAACTGACACATATATTATGTATAAAAATATTTCATAAATAATGTAATTGACTTATATTGTGTCATATTATAGACGA
Source organism: Pentalonia nigronervosa (assembly GCA_014851325.1). Taxonomy (NCBI): domain Eukaryota; kingdom Metazoa; phylum Arthropoda; class Insecta; order Hemiptera; family Aphididae; genus Pentalonia; species Pentalonia nigronervosa. The sequence continues at coordinate 42,943 of JACXSJ010002327.1, read as the reverse complement.
TTTTTTTTTTTTTTTTGTACTACTTGATAAAATTTATGCTCATAAATCATAATATTCGTATTTTATAGCTTTGTAATAGAGTGATCAACAGAATACGAAATAGACGTCATAATTATGTCATAATAATTGACTCTTACGAATTTACCATTAAATAAGATAATAATATTAATATATTAAAACATGTAAAACATAATATAAAACAGTATAATGAAAATGAATCAATACATATTGGTTTTGGATTACGCTATTGGATTTGTAGGCTGGATTACGCTTTATTTAAGAGATAAGTATTATTTTTATACTACGTGTTCATACTATCCCCTCGGCGTATAATAAATACGTACCTGGACTATTTTACATTTTACTGACTTAGTTGTTATATACATGATACAATAATTTATACTTTTTAAACGAACCAATTAAAGAAGATGGTTTTTTTTCTCAATAATTATCGACGAGTGACTATACATAAAAGTAATTATAATAATATTATATAGGTATATACATAGTTACGCCGAACAGTGAAATGAAACAACGAAATAATATAATATAATCATCGAAGTTTATATGAAAACAAATTATTAATGTGAAAGTATAATTATCATCAGTGATTATTGTCATAATACATATACCTAGATAACGATTTAAAACAATATCAAATTTATGTTAATCGCATAATATACCATCACACGCGTAGATAAGTAATATTCGTCGTACACGGTTGACGTTTTGATATTAAATGTTTTAATATTATATTATATTATTTTAGTAAAATTAGCTCAGTGTTTTTAAAATACGGTATCATTTATGTACGATAAATTGCGTATACTAGGGTACTTGTGTTTTATGATCGTTTTGCCATTAAAAAATAGAGTTTTTATAAATTTTTTTTTGTACGGTATCCATTTAACATGAACGGAATGCAAAATGATCAATAATTACATAAATTAAATGTATATTATAAACTATGACTATAGGTATTTATAATATGACCTAATTAAGCATACGAGATTAAAACAACTAAATAGTGGATTAATTTTAATGCTCAGACTATGGAAACAAATTAATTTAATTACAAGTTGATTTAAAGAAAAAAAAAGAATGACTGGGTATTGATGATAATTGATATTACTATATTTGTGTATCACGTGGAAATCACGTGATGTGATTTATTATGTTATCAAGCAAATGTATACAATATACGATAGGTACAAGACCAAAGGTAATAAAGTCCTAAAATATAAACATTGTTTAAATTAATTTTGTTTGAAATTAATCGCTCGTAGATAATATTTACCGTATTATAATAAATTAATTGGTGATGTGCAGTAAAATCTAGTTGGATACCAGCTATATATAAGTGTTCTAGCAAATATTCAACGTTTAAAAATACTACTCGATAAGTATTTCAAAAATAAATATTAAACAGTAATAAATACGAAATTGTCGATTGTATTTGAAACAAAAATAATAATAGGTGGAACCCACATCGTGTGATGATGGGTACGTCATGAGTGCACGGTTACAAAAAATAAAAAGGGATAGCAACTCTTGTAAAAAGTAAAATCACACAACGAGCAATAGGAATGTAATGGAATCGTAAGGATTAATTTATGTACCTCCGTCCCATTACTATTATAGATACCTCGTGCTAAATCCTGGCTAATCCATGCCCAATAACTATAATACATACACGAATAATTAAAATAATTGAGACCTACACAACCACAGTGTGCGTATCAATATGACAATATAGTTATCGAGTCTATTCGTGTGCATTGCAAATCGTAAGAATCGCCTAATGTATCAAAGGTCTTCCCGGATTGTGGTACGGTTAGAGTGGTCCTCCTGCGGGGCGAATAATAACTATTATTATCATTGAAGGGGTCCGTAGCGTAATGTAGTGCGATGAGTATAAAAATATCAAACGACATATTTTTATTCGGTTTCCATTGTACGAACGTTGACCTTTGATGTTTGAATTACAGAAAATTAAAGCGTGGACGATAAGCTGCGCGGACGTCACATTATTTGGATTTCGTAATTAATAATTGTGTTGTGTGTTGTGTGTGTGTGTGCGTGCCGAACGAATGTTTTTTTAAAGCCAATAACTAAATTACAATATACACAGGTAAAAAGTGTGCGCTGTTATGTGTCACCCGTTCGCGAGTAGGTAAACACTACTGAAATAACACGAGTCGTGCGTAGACTTTGACCTAACAATATAATATATATTTTTGTGTGCTCCGATACAGCGCGATACATGTCCAGTATATTATGGGTTTGACGAATTTGCGTTTTATCATTTTTGTCGTTATTGTTATTATTATTCATTTGACGAGAAATGTTTTCAAAACTCGACGTTAATAATCCAGTTGACAATTATTATTATTATCGTTGACATATTTTAACGGTGCACAGCACTAATAATACTAAAGGATACGATAATTATTGTAAGCTACAGTTGTACATATTAAGTTTGATATATTATATTTAGGCAGGTACTTTCACTGCGTACTTCCACTGCACCGCCCGCGCGGGAACAAGTCAGTGGAAAAAACGAATTAAATAAAATGTAAATCGTGCACGAAAAAATCGTAAACCCCGACTGTTTTAATTATCTATTAAATACTGCTGTAGTATCAGAGAACTGTATTATACTGCAATCGTAGTCTTTACTTGTCAACGTCAGGCAATTCGGATTTAATTAAATTCGATTAATTTACGTTAAAAAATGATTTTATTTTTATAGCATCCCCGATAATAATAATCTCTGTATTTTTTTTTTTTTTATACTCAAAACCAAAAGAAAATAATGTACAGCAATAATTTATTATTATTCTGTTAATTTACTAATATATAAGAATCTACTAACTCTACAGTAATATTGGCTATGCGATTTATAAGATATATATTATATATTAATACAGCGGTGATGATTTAATAAAAATATATTATACGTTTTGCTTAAATAACTATAACAATAGTGTGAAGTCGACCAGACAATATAATATAACTTAATGATATATGACGAAACCGCATAGCCGAATCCCGTATAATATATAAATGTAGATTTTATTATTGTAATGAAAATTATTTCTTTATTCTTTTCCACGGGTTAGTGGGTATTAGAACGATTATTTTTTATGGTATTTATATTTATTACCGGTGCATAGAAATTCAAAATAATATATAAAGGTTATAATATTATGCATTCCTCGTTGCAATTATCATACATTCGTACAAGTTTATTATACTCTATATAGACGCAGTAATTATTCGTAGATAAAGATACAACAGGATGTGAGTAATTAGACTGTCTGTGCTGCATTTTTTTTTTATCATCGTATAACTAATAACAGTATTTCAAAACACAATAAATTGATAAAATATTATGCGGGTGCATTGAAAAATTTCGGTCCACTAATTGACAGATGATTTTTTTTTTCTGGAAAAAGCTAGTTCGATTGATACAGTTTTAGGTGGGTCCGATGTGGTTTTCGAATTTTTTTTTAAAATTAGTATATTCAAGACACGATATACGTGCACTTGTGGTTACTTAACCTTGAATTCAATTGAATGTCTTAAATCTCAATGTGTTCAATTTTTGTATTACGTCAAATATTTATAAATGTAATTTGAAAATAATAAAATTATTAACTCACATTTTCTATAAATATGAATCTAGTTTAGCATTCCTAAACCGTAACGTGATTGGCGAATAGTGAATATATTTACTGTGATAAATAATACGTTGATTTTTATTTTTATTGTTTTATGAATATTGTAACAATTCGTAATTTGTATTATTTAAATTATACCTACCAACAACTTACAATCGTAATATATAATGTGGCATTAAATATTATTTAAACACTTTTACTGAATCAAAAAATGAATACCGATAAAAATGATACGTTGTGATAAAATCATTAGCTTCTTCGCTTCAATTAGAATCAAAATAACTGAATTATAAAATAGAGATTTATTATTTCTTGTTTATTACGTAATTTGAATATTTATTATCTATTTATATTTAATTATTAAGTTTTGTAATATCACGAAAATAAATATTTGAACATTGTTATTTCGGTATGAAATAAATATAGTACACAATTTATCGTATTTGTTTTGAATTATTATAAAAATATAAATTTTAGGTAGCTATATTATTGATTATTAATGAAGTTCATACTAAATTTTATTTCAGTGCTCATTTTTAATACAATTAAATTTAATTTCAGTGAAAACAATTTAAATTTATTATTTGATAGTTATTGCCTTATAATAAATATTATTATAAGGCAATTAAAACATTAGATCTAACACAACCAACAATGTATAGAAATATCCAAATATTTATTTTAAAACTGTAATTTTTTTTTTTTTTAATTTTAAGCAATGCAATACAAATGTATTGCTAATGACCTAGTAGCCGAAGCAGAAGTATTATAATTTAAAGACCAATAAAAATATTATATTTTATATTATTAATATTCTTGATTATTGGTTTCTATATTTTATATCATGATGATAAATGTAAATGTACATTTTCTAATCGAAAAACAAATACAAAATGTTTATAAGAAAAAAATGTAGTTATATTTATATTCAATCATATCTACATAATTATTTCTCTTTAAAATATTGTTACTTTTGGTAATAGTTACTTATTAATTATTAAAGTTTTAAAGTCAATGAATTATTATATTGTAATCATATTATATTTCACAATAACATTAATGTTTTATTTTATGTACTTTATATCATTTCTCATGATTAAATGGAACCAAAACACTGTAATAATAATTTGTATTAAATTATAAATATTTCAATAGGGAATGCAATATTGAGCGATCATTTTTTGTTATTAGTAATAATACTTTAAACAATAATAATGACAAATTTTTCGAATACTTATCATTAAAAGAGTACTTTTTTCATATATTTTCTGAAGTTATAAGTTATATAAATTGACAACAAGTCTTTATTTTTTACAAATCGTATTTATTTCCGCAAAATAAAGAGTTTATCGACAAAAGTGTAATAGTTATTTAAAATAGTTAATATAATTATTGTAACTACCAAGTATCAACACTTTATCTACATCGAAAAAAAAATCAATAGAGATATTGTAAATAATAATATTGTAAATAATTAATACATCGTAAAAGATGTTTAAGACTTCTAAGAGAAGTAGATAATAATTTGTGAAATTTGTATAGTGCTTAATTAAATGAGTCATTTTTTTTTTTTTTTTAGAGAGAATTCGATAAAATATAATAATAAATAACGTACAATTTCAACTACAGTATATTATTCATACTGTAAATAAGTATAGTATAAAATTAATTATGCGAAGAAAATATAATGAAAACTCGTGCAAAGACGCGAATCCGGTAACTAATTTTGTCTGATCTAATTTTATTTTTTTCATTGTAAACCATGCCTAGGACCTGTCTGCCAAAATCAGACGCATTCGTCGTTGTCGTTCGCATGTCACATATATATATATTATATATTATGCATATATTATCATAATATAATAATATAATATACCACACAAAATAACGATTAATTAACTCTCTCGGACTTCAGACGACCTCGAGCGGATAACATAACAATTATTATTGTTCTCGAATTGTTTCAAACAGAACTAACACACTATAGAGCCTAAAAAAAAAAATAATAATAAGGTACGCTTCTCGTGCGTATATATTGCAAATCGTTTTCGAGACCGCACACAAACACAAAAATAGACGAAATTATTCGGAATACGCATCGTGTAATATGTGAGCACGGAGTGAACAATGCGAGTGGCGCAACCACAAGTAATCTTTACGTTTAACACGCATTTCAGTGTCTATCATAAGAGTCTTGTTAAATTATTATTTGTGTTGCACCGCGGCCACGCACCCGGTGTGCCGGGGTGGCGGTGCAACGGACAAATTACGTCGACGGTTGAATAGAATAATTAAATAAACATTTGATCAAATTGGCCTCTTATACATCATACTATTATAGTGCGTCATGTCATGAGTGTGTGTTTTTAGGAGTGCAAAGAGAAGATCCTCTCCGACCAAGAATATTTGCGCGCACAATATTAAAGAAAAATGTGACGAACGACCAGTATTTACAAATGCAAATACATAATAATATATAGGTAGTAAACCATAATATTATTATATACAGTTTAGGTGTACATAATAATATATAAGGGTTTTTTTTTTTTTTTTTTATCGAAAAGAAAAAAAAGGCTTCAACGTCTAAGGTTATTAGACTTGTGATACATTTATAAATACATTTATGGATCGCGTATACATAATATTGATCAAAAGTTGTTTACAATATTAATTTTTGTAAGAAAATTTAAGATTTTTATGGAGTTGTCTTCATTTAGAGCTTCGTCTAAGTTGTTTGGTATATTGATTGAGTGTTTCGAATGTTTTGGACATCTGGGCTGTCTCGGATGATGTGTTGGATGGTTAAGTCTTCTTGGCGCATTTATTGTATACGGGTTAGGGATATTTACTGATTAGGAATGCGTGGGTCAAAAAAGAATAACCGATTCTCGCTCTGGTTAGAATGATTTCTTGTCGTCTGTTTAAGTTTTAAGGAATGAGCCATTTTTTGTGCATTTTTTAACATTTTTTAATTTGCTGGAAGGCAGGACGATTCCCAGTAACTTTGCCATGCCATGATTATTTTTTGTTTTATAGACTTTTATTGATATTTTAACGTCGTTTACCGGTATGTCGGTGACGTTGGATGGTAAGATTGTTGTGGTCACTATATCTGCTGACTTATCGTACATTTCATCACCGGCAATACTAATATGTGATGATACCTACATAAATTCTATATTTTTTTTTTTTTTTTTGTTAAATTATTATTCATGTGCACCGTGACCACGCGCCTGTGTGTGACGGTGCAATGAACAAATTACGACGATGGTTGAATAGAATAATTAAATAAACATTTGATCGAATTGGCCTCTTATATATTATATATATATATAGATACATCATGTCATGTCGTGAGTATATAGGACACGGGCACAAAGAAAAGATCACCTCCGACCAAGAATATTTGCGTACACAATATTAAAGAAAAATGTGACAAACAATGAGTACTAACAAATACAAATACATAATATATATGTAGCAAACCAAAATAATTTTATATAAGATTTATCTAGAGTATTGGACAACAATATTTAGTATTGAAATATTATTAGGGCTTTGATAATGTATTGAAAATCATAAAGATATGTACGTAAACATTTATGAAAAAAGTTATAAATATGTAAACAGGTATGCAAATTACATTGTTTTAACATGCACAAAAAAAAATATGTAAAGCTATGTAGGTACACGTATGCAAATATGCAATTAAAAATGTATGAACGCGTGAAAAAAAAAATTTTAAAAATAATTAAAATCTAAAAATAAAATGTAAATTTTTATGTTCTAAACGCACGGTAAAAATTTGTTTACCAATTAATAAAAAGTAATTAGTAAAAACACGATTCCGCGAAATATGAAACACGAGATTGCTGACGTATGGGGGCACGTGTAGAGCTAGTCAGTAATAGGTGATAATGGCCCGTCAGCCGTCAACAGACCACGTGTCAATGGAAAATATAAAAAAATAAAACCTTAAAGTTAATTGCAAAAACCTGATATGATTTATATAAATAAATTATAAAATATTTTGGTATCTCTAAATTAAAAAATATAAATACATCCCACGTCAAACTAAAAGTTGCAAATATGCACAAAAAAAATCAATATTTTCCATAAAAAAATGTATGTTTGTTTTGTTTTATAAAAAGTGGAAAATCCTCCCCCTCTCAAAAAAAAAAAAAAAACAGGTCTGCTGTACGGTCGAGTATACCTCGTCATTGAGTTAAGCTATTGCAATGGTGGATTTGAATTCAATGATAAATTTCATTGCATGTTTTACGAAAAACGATTCTGAGTGAAGATGCGCGGTCATTCGTTCTATGTTATCAAGTATTTTTTTATGATAGGGTATATTTGTATTTGGTGTTATATTAATTTACTTTACTAATTAGTAATTACCAATATGGGTGCTCAGGAATTTCGAGTAGTGTGAGGGGAGGGAGGTTGAAATATTTTTTTTTACTAATAATATAGAAAACTAATAATACTACTACTAATAATATAGAAATCAATTGATGTATCTATTACAAAATCTACTAATAAGTGTAATAACTATTATTTTAAATATCAAATTACAAGTTAAAACGAAATACTTAAGTCTTTGTGCTTTTCGTGTAAGTTTTTAGCCTTTTTAAACTGGGAAATTTTCGCTCTATATTAGACTAGGCATGTCAGACTCAAAGTATTAACTGAGTCAAATTTATTGAATAGATTATAAAAAGATGTCCGTACATTAAAATGTTTTGAAAAAAAAAACATTTTATAAAGATTTGTAATTTTATAATCTATATTCTATATAAATGTAAGACTATAAATAATAATTATTCGATTACAGTTTATCAGAAGATAAGACAGAAACATAATATATACCTCTCTTTGACATATAGTTGTGACACGAAATGAAAATTATATCAATTTTTTTTTATTAATTTAATTTTTACTATTAATTGTCTATTAATTGGTAGCCATGTTTGACATGTTTGCTGTAAAGCCATATTGTACTTGAATTAAAAAATAAATATTTGGAAACAGTTCTTTATTGCACAACCCCAAAGTCTCCAAACTATTTTTAGGATGTTGTCATATATTTTTTTAGTATAGTGTTCTATACGTTTACTCTGCTAAAATCACCAGTTTGTCAGTCTCAAAAAAAAAAAAAAATCGAATAAATTCACAAAAATGTTCAGAAAATAATAATTAACAAAACATTTTACGTTTGGGTGTGTTTTAAAAGCAATATTAATTTTTTCAACTAAAGCCATTTATAACAGTCAATAAGGAGGGGTTTAATTATTAAAATTATATATATTTACTGTCACTAACTTTTGAATCAATACCGACTTACCATACCTTTAATGATGTGATTAGTTTAGATTAACATAAATATATAATAGCATAAAATTAATATTAATGTTTTGAAAATATCATTGTGTATATTAAATATAATAATATACTTAACATTTTCAAGTCCCCATTTCCCACGAATAATATTTTTGAATAACAATAAAATAACTAAAATCGTTAAATTCGTTGTATCTATTATCTATTTTTAAATGTCTATAAAAGATTTTTAGGTTTCAGTATGAACTCCATAATAAGAAAAAACTTGTATTCAATTTTCAAGTCTTAAAAATTAAATAACAATTATAAATTTTTAACTACAAATTGTAAACTGCAGATGTTCGTGATTTTGACGAGCTGTGTCAACATTTAAACTTTTATGTATTTTAAATATTTTTAAATTGTAACTTTTGTGGAATCCAGTATTGCATTTTTGAACTTTTTTTATAATTATTATTAATGCCTACTTTGAAAAAAAATCGAGCATTTTACGTGCTTAAAAATAGCTTAAATTGTGTCTAAACATTTTTAAAAACCGATTTAGTATAGAAAATTATAATTTAAGTAACAGTGGAATGTTTTAAGTTTCTACGATTTATTCTTTTTTAATTACATTAAAAAAACCATAATCGTTTAATAAGAAATCGTAATTTTAATCGTGAATATCCAATTTCGTCAACGAACTTCAGACGCTCATAAAAAAACGTTCGTTTGAACGTTTCATATACCTACAATATTCTAAAAACGATGGTTATTTAATAGCCATAGTTAATTCCTTTTAAACAATTTCTTAAACGATCCTGGTAGTCTACAGGAGTTCAATGAATCATTACCATACAATTTCTAAAACTATATTAATCGTCTTATGATAGTTATGGTTAAGCAGAAACCTATTTACTTAATACCATTTAAATATTTTTAAAAATTGTTTATTAACAAGTATAATTGCATATTTATATCGTATTATATATATGACGTTAATCTCAACATTGACAAATAGTGATGTAAAATTTCTAAAATCTCTAAAAATTTAATTTTTGAAAAATTTCTGAAATGTTTGTAATATAAAAATAAAAATGTTTTTCTTTAATACAACTTAAATTTATTTATTGGTATTGGTCATTGCCTATAAGACATTTTCACATCGGTATAGTAAAAATTAAAAACTATTTTTTATCAGTTTGACTGAATTAATTTATTCATTATGAAATTTTTTCAGAAAATTTCCAGTCATCGAAAATGTCCCATTTATATAACTACTAATAAATGTAAGATTTTATTCTTTTTTAGATCTCAGAATCTCGTTGATTAAATTCGTTACCTTAATGGCTCTCCTTTAAATCGAGTCTTTGAGTTTTTAGGATTTATAAATCATATATTATGTTCGACATCACTTCAGATCTCACATAAATTGTATTGTTATATTTTAGATTATATTTTCGCTCTAAACCTCTATTCGCTCAAGGACAGACGGCTTAGAACTGATTAAATATTTTGAATAAAATTACTTCAAGGAAAAACGGATTTTCCTAGGCTCTTTGATCATACAAGCCTTCTTCGTGTTCCAATGACCCATACTAGATCCAATGAAAACCTTCCACATCTCGTTCTAACTTTTTAATGAATGATCCCGCATAATCAGGATTATGTGGTCTTTAAACAACACTAATGTCGATATTTGACCTTAATACTAAAAACTTGTAATTTATAATCCTGTTGCATTTATGTAAATCATATCATTATTTTATATTATTATAGCATATTATAAATATCTCAATATATTATTTTACTCCGTAGTAAAGACCGTGTAGAAATACAACTAAATATGGCCGGTTGGCTAATTTTTAACGATTTAAAGAGTGTTCTGTTCAGAATCAAAACTAATAGTTAATATTTATCAGCGCTGTTTAACACGATATCACACTTAAAATAATTTTTAAATTATAATATCAGCTGTATCATCAATTAAGTAACCGATTATTGTACGCCTATCCAAAACAATGTTCCGCACGTGTAAAATACGAGGTAATCAGGTAGGTATGTCCCGTTTACATAAATCCCATAAAAAACTGATAAGATTACAATAATAGATTATTATGTACAGTTATAAAACTTATTTTAATTATTGTATTTTAGCACATTCCATTTTTAAACAATAAATCCAATCATCAGTAATTATATTATTATGCTTTAAGATTAAAATAATATTGTGTTAATTATTATTGTTTTCCATTGTTTTTTCTTAGACATTTTTCGTCAATACTCTGTTAATAATTATAGACATTTTACATTTCTGTCGATTGCTCATAATAAATAATATACAATTATACATAATATAATATATATAAGCTCATTAAAAATAAATAAACGTTTGGCTATATAAATTATAATATTAATTGTAATCATACCTTTACAATTGTTCTTAGTAATAATAATTGTCTCTTTGTAAACGTATTAAAAAATAAACCTATTTATGGCATATATTTATTGTGTGTTAAACAATTTTAATGCGCATATCATTATATTTTATTTGTGTACACAAAATGATTTTTAGTAGGTGTTATACAATACCGTGGAAGATATTTTTATACCTGGGTTGTTAAATTCATTGTGATTGTATGGAATATTTTATTATTAATATTATATCGACTGTAGGTACACGAGAAGTATGTTTTTCGCTAAAGAGTTCTATTGAATCGACATTAGTTTATTATTATCGCATCACACATTTTTTGTCATATCTATATTATTAATAAGTATTTGTACGCTTTTATATAACCATAACCTAATGTCTATACGTATAGGCAATATAGGTATTTTTTAATAATATTACCAAACTTTTGTTTACTTCTTTTGACTAAAATGTAGCGATTCACCTTCGGTTAATTAATAAAACCCAGATAAAATTTTTTTTAAATTCGAACTACAGCGAATGTGTATAGATTATATAAGCAATTATAATGTATTCAATATATGTATATCTCTACGACAATACTTATTTAAGATTTGATAAGGTAATCAATGAAAAAATTGAGTACTTACATAACGAGTTTAAAAGAACTGTTTTTTTAATATTAATTTTTTTATTGCTATAAATAATCGCTAAATTACTTTGGTATTGAATTGTAAAATTAAACCATGATTCTATTCAACTTAATTTAATTAATCGATTACCGGCTCTTAGACTATGTCAAATGTTACAATAATTGCATATTTGCACATTGCACTATTGCGTACTATTTATTTTATTGTGGCATCGCCGCTATCTTCTCGCGTTCCTATATAGCTGGTATATAATTATTGTTATAATACAAATGTATATTTTCCAAATTTTAAATAATTTTTTTTTTTTAATGGTCTGTTAATTACTTACCTTTGCGTACTCGACAACTATTGTGGCATTTAAAAATTTAATATTAGTGGGTGTGGGTGAGCGTGGGGGGAGAAGGATGATAACAGCTCTAGATAATAATTCCTCTTTCATCGGTATAATACGAGATATTCCATAATATAGAATTATATTGTTGGGTAAACTTATTTTGCTGTATGACTGATACAATTGTATTATCTGTGTTATAAATTATAATAATATTTATGATATATTTGCCGTCTCTCCGGTCCAAGACTTAGCAAAGATGTATTATAAACGTATTGATTTAAATCTCCAAAAATCACACACAAATTTCCCTAATAATAAGGACTTGCATCCAAAAATATACCGCTTAGTTCAAAAAAAAAAAAACTTAAAAACTAAAAATGTTGTCGTGTCGTATATGGCCTACGCTTACTTAACCATAATTCTATACCCTTGTTCTATATAATATTTATATAATAATATGATAATGTAAATACTAAAATCATTCTACTCGCATGTCGGAAGTCGCCGGGAGGTTTTTCGTTCTGTGAATCGTGCTCTCTCTCTCTCTCTCTCTCTCTCTTTCTCTCTCTCTCTCGTCACATTCACTTATCGTTCTAAATTTATATTAAACAGATTGTAAAAAAAAAGAATATGATATAATTATTTGATCGAAGGACGCGGAATGACGCGTCTTATAAATACCAGAACTCGGTACGCTTTCGGTCCATAACGTAAAGGTAATTTGTTTATAAGCGTAACAGACAAGGAATATTATAATAAAACATGATATAATATAAGATAGCATTTTTGAGTGGCCACTTAAAACGCTAACCACACAATCTAAAACATACCTACCTATAAGAGTGTTTGTGATTTAAATCTAAACGTGTTAATATGCGTGTTACACCAATTTCCATACTTGTATTATGGCATTGCAATAATAATAATAATAATAATAGTTCTATTACACGATACGTAATATTGTACACCTTCGCTGTGTAGTATGTACGATCGATAATATGCTCGCAGTATAATAATAATTACACATTCTTCAGTGAGTCTAAAATATTAATATCGTTATTTCGTTTACAAAAGATATTATGTCGTTCCATGTTGCTCGTTACAAAAACTTTTATAATTATTGAAACAAATATAACACCTCAATGTCTACCAGATGAGTATAATAATACGGCGTCATTTAAACACGGACTTACTTAAAAATATCAAAATCATACTGATTATTACTCATGCTGATTATTACGCTACCAAATGTATTGTTGAAATTAAAAATAATAATTCTCATAATGTAACAATAATATTAAAAGGATTAATATTATGTACACATAATATTATCATAAATAACCTATATTGCCATATATCGAAGTAATATTATATCAACTTGGGTGCAGACTTTGAAACATCTCATGAATTTATGTGATTTAGTAGGAAAAATAAAAAGCAAAGCAATTGCAAAATTATGTTCAATATAGTTATATGTATATTTTTTACATTTAACTGTACGGTGTATAATATGTGTTATGTTGACATTTACAAAATCCGAAAAAAAAGTTTGTAATAAAAATAATAATTTTACATATATATTATGAAACACTCTAAATACGCTACGAAAAAAAAGAATAATAATAATAATAATAATAATAGGAAAAAAAATAATAATAATAAAAATAATATATAGGTAAATTTAAAAAGTAAAAAATACATTTTTGTCCTGAAAATTTTGTCTTTTACATAATTGGTATAGGTAATAATGATATTATTTGTATTTCATTTCTGTAGAAATTATAGTCAAACTATTGAGTGATGTACAATGTATTTGACTAGAAATTCAACAGAATCCATTTGTATCATTTTTTTTACTTAAAACTTCCAGTTTAAAATATTTTTTTTATTTTTATTGCAGTCATGATCTCGGAAAAAAACCTGTAAACAAATAATTATAATATAAGTTTGTACTTTTTTTCACTAATTTACTAAATACATATTTAATAATAAAAATATTATGGCTGTGGGTAATCTAAATAAAAAAATATATATCAATTATAAGTAATGATTCGGTTATAAAAAATAAAGATAAAAAATAAACATTTTATGGAATTTAAAAGTATTATTTGTATACTAAAAAATTCAACAAACAGTTTAAAATGAAATTATTTATTTAAAGTAATTGATAGTACTTAATAATGTAATTATGATTTTAAATATTTGAATCACTTTCCAAGTTATTGTTTAACAATATAAATTCAGTTAACGTTGTGCTCAGAATTAAATGTATCTACATAGGTTTAAGTACCATTATGGTACTTGTTGAATTATTAACACATATAGGACCACAAATTGACCAATTATTTAATTAATGTTTCAGTTTTAAAATTATTTTCAAATGAATCACTACTTTATCAAAATGTTACACAATTTGAGGTAATAAGTTAAACGTGATTATATTTTAATTTTTTTCATCATAAATTCTAGACCACATATTTTTTGTTATCTATATGGTGATAAAAATAACGTTGAGAATCATTAAAAAAAAAAAAAGTTCCTGTAGGTATGAATACATAATATACGCGCAGTGTCGGTTTGGCTCACAATTTGGCCCATAGCGGCTGGCACAGTAATATTTAATGGGCTCCATTACAAACTTTAAACAAATTTAACTGCTATCGAATTGCAATAAAACAATTTTATTTTTAATAAAAAATAAGTCATTACATTAAAACTATTTGTAATTGTAATTATTTGAAAAATAAAAATTATAACCAACAAGTTCGACACAATTCTTTACAAGTTGGACACATACAATAGAATAAACATGTAATAAACACAAATATAATAAATTATAAATTATTATAAAAATTATTTTTAATTTATTGCTAAAAAGAGGAGATTCTAGTATATATTAATGTCATTTTTGTTTATAAGTCGAATGTTGGCTTCTTTAGCAAACAATAAAATAAACGGTCTATATAGATATTCGCGGGGATCTAAGTTTAGTTTTTAAAATACTCGTTCATACTTAATTTGTGTGCACATAAGAACGTTTTTAAATTCTATGCATAATGACGTGTCGGATAAACCAGACGTAGTGGTTTATTCAAAATAAATTTTAAAATTCCTACTTTAAATGATTTGATTAAACTTTTCCGTGAGGGCAATGAGCCCTCAATATTAAGAAATACCTTTGGGTAGCCGGGTGGGCCAGACCAGCGCTATAAGCACGTCATATTTATGCTGCGAAAGCGAGCCGAATAGACAAAAGTGTATTTAATATGTATTTAAGTTAACAGTCATAATAATATTATAGAGGTTCGTATATTGTTTTAAGCGGTAGCGATTTGAGACGTCAAAAAATAATTCATTTTATGTCCGAATAATTGAAAACTGCATATTATCATAGAATACAATACTACGAGCGGCGGCGTTTGGCCCAACCTAAAGAATGAGTGTAAATTATATGCTGACAGCAATTATTGGAACGCGAGCACTGCTGAATTTTGCTGAGAGCCGAATGTTGCCAACAACAGTTCATTACTCCCTCGACGGTAATAAAACATATACTTTTAATCGTACCGCATAATATAATAATATTCATGTACACGACGTATAAAAAATATAATATTATATTATGACGGCGGCGTAATTATATGCGCGGAGACTATTTTTTAACAATGATTATTAGGCACTTGGGCGTTTTACGAAAACGACATAAGTCGGCGGTATTTGTGGCGCACAAACGACAATATAATATAATCACACGACGCCAGCAAAATATATACCACAGACTTAGGTCGCGGGAATTGTACAGCCCGTCGGGCCTGTGTCTAAAATGACCGTCGTCGCCGGTCTGTTTGGGTGTAAGTATCGTATTGTTTGGGCGATTGTAAAGTCGGCCCGAGGAAAAAAAATTTAAAAGGTCTATAGTAAACTCTACTCGGTTTTTTTCGGGTAAAAATGATTGATATGCAAACTTGGTCCGAGTAAAAACAATCTTATATCTTCTCATATCTAATTAATAATTATTATCTTGTAATATTTTTGAGAACCATTTAGTATCACTCAAAGGACACCACAAGAAAGCAATTATCATTATGCTCCACAAATAATTTTGTTTTATTTTCATTTTCATATTATTAAAAAATATATGAAAATTTGTCATAGCAGAAATAAATTATATAAATGTAAAATCTAAGTAAAATTTATTTTTTCAAGTAGAAAGTCATGTATTTGAAGTATTCACTAACTGATATTTCTTTATTTTTATACTTTTTAAGCGTGATTTCTAACAATTTTTTTTTTTTTTTAGTTTTAAACTTTTGAAATTAAAATGGTTTATGCTAAACATTATTTTAATATAAGTTTCGGTTAGTATTTTTTTTTAGTATGCATTGCATTCTCTGACCAGTAATTTATTTTTAAATGGAGGCCCCTATAGGGCCGACATCGAATGAAATACAAATAAGAAATCGTAATATTTTGATTCGTAAAAAATAAAAAATTGAAATTGTTGTCCAAATATCCTATAATAGTTTATAATATACTGCGGCGACTTATGCATATTATGATGCACATAACACCACCAACACTTATTTATTACTATATTGCTATGAAATATTTTTTTTTAAATTAAGGGTAGGTAAAATTATGTCTTGTCACTGACGTGTGCAGTATAACGATTGAATTAGCCCGACATTACTATATTGTTATAATTGCACGGTTATTATCTTAAGATAAATCGTTCTCCCCGCTCTAGACTGCTGCCAAGGATCAACATAGAGGTACCTGCCGTGCGCGAATGAGGACGTCCCGCGGAAATATTATACGCAACTACCTGTTGTCGTCGTTGCCTTTAATACGGCCAGGTACGGGTTTAAGTGATTATTCATCATACGCATTATAATATATTATATAATAAACATATATATATGCACACACACCCTGAACAGGTGTACCTATTATGTACAGTACGCTTTACCGTTTTGACCCGAAACGGTCCGTTTGTCGTGCACCATTACAATTACTACAATATTACAATACGACGTCGTATGATAAAGGTGGTAAGGTGCGAGTATACCATAAAAGGCAAGGCTCGCGTTTAAAATCAAAATTTCGTTTTATAATCCAAACGTTAGACAATGTTTTGCATTTATCGTTTTTTTTTTTTTTAACTTTATTTTAAAACAAACAATCTGTGATTAAATTATTACAATAGTAAGTATGTGTGCAGATATGTATATGTATTTATATTATTCAAACATGAGACGCTTGAAAAAAATTAGCCACCCGATGACGACACTTTACACGGGAAATTAATCAATTTCGATTAGAATTTAATTATATAATATTTGAGTCGCGATACCATTCAAACGTTACACGAGTTTTACGTCTATCATTAAAAATAAAATCTAATACAAGGAATGGCCATGATACAGAATATAATAAATTCTTGGATTCGATGGATAAGATCGATTGCTAAATCCCGTGATATAATTAATATTTCTACAAAATAAAAATTGTGATTTTTAAGTAAATGTATCTTAAATTATTTCGTTTTGCGTCATTTTTTTGTTTAATTGTGTATTTGTTAATCGTTGTGTTTTATTTTGTGGTATTTAATTATTTTCGTTTACCGTTTTCCGTTTTAATTACGTTTATAAATTTCAATCGTTTTTTGCCACATATAACGCTATAATCATAACGTTACTATAACGTTTGTAAGCCCTGAGTTGATAGGCATTTTAAATTTTTCGCGGCGAAAAGGATTTCGTTACTTATATGTAATAATAATGATAATAATACGTGACAATTTGTTAGTCTGTCGCGCAGCCGCCGCCGGTCACTAATTCGTACGGACATTAAATTATTATTATTATACGCACTACTCATCGTCCTCGCCAAATGTAACCCATTCGTCGTTTAACCAAACAGTCGGTCAAAAACGAACCGTACAAAACGAATAAGAACGCTCGCTTGTATGTGCACAATGCACATTGTGGGGCCGCAAGTCTCTCGGGAACAACCGCAGTGTTACGAAGGTCAAAATCGAAAAAGCAAATTTTACAGAATAATAATTTTATATCGTCATCGTCGTATGATAATGAATAACATCGTATTATGCGTATACAGGGCCGTGTTTAGTGTTTTGGCGTTCTCGGGCTACAACCATTTCAACGCCCCTCCCCTCTCCTTAGCCTTTTCACCACATCGACTTTAAAGAAAAAATTCGATATATTATGTTTTATTCATCTAATATTATAAAAGTAGAATACATCGTAATAGAAGTATGAAAAATAATTTGAAAATTACTACTCGGCCGCAGCATAATAAAAAAAAAATAATAATATTAATTTTTTCAACTATTTGTTTGGCGCTCCTTAAAAAATTACGTCCCTGGCAATTGCAGGTCAACCCGAGCCATTACTTAGACACGGCTCTGTACGTATAAAATCAAGGAACGTTATGCCAGTGGTTGGGGGGGGGGGGGGGGGGGGTGGGAGGAGCATAATTACAACATTAATTATCCTGAAAGTGTTTCTATATAGGCATGTACTTATCTTGTGGATAAGGTTACCACCGTTTGAGCGTTATTGCAAGAGATTTCATCGGCAACAACAACATAGAGACGCGTTTGGCTTAAAACTAATATTATTTGTGTATTTTAATTGGTATTATTTTAAAATGGTCGTTGACGCGCGCGGTTTCTTTGAGTTCGCTCGTGCCGATGGCGTATGTCATCTTAATAACGTGCAAGGATTTTGACGGATCCGACGAGGGTAGATATTTTGTCGGTCAATTTTATATACGGTGCGTACTCGGGTGTCTGATTTCCATAATATATATGATGCCGCGTAACGAATGTTACAGGCCAGCGACGCGTCTAATAAACAAACAATAATCGTTTACCCCCGTGGAAAAGATTTCTTGAAAAATCGAATTGCCCACCCACGTGCCCCCGGCCAACAACCAGATGTGTCACAATATAACATTTACGGATATGCCTAATATATATTATGCGATATCGGTACGTTTTGTTCCAAGGCCGTTTGGATAACTCAATCACTTACACATATAATATTATTATTTATTACATACGCGCAAAATATTATATAAATGTGTGTGTGTGTGTGTGTGTGTGTGTGTGTGTGTGTGTGTGTGTGTGTGTGTGTGTGTGTGTGTGTGTCAAACAGACCTGATTGATGTTTAAGAAGCTTTGACGATTTGTATGCGCTTGATTTCTTTTTTCAGCTGCACGTATGTCACCTCCAACTTGCGCTTTTGGACGGATATTTCGATCTCGGCGACCTTCTTCTTGAAACGGCTGTTCCTGGCCGCCTCGTTGTTCTTCTGTCTCATCTGATAGTAGTAGTCGGTCGTTTTCGATGTACAGCTCGAAGACATGATTGTTGTTAGTTCTGCAACAACATTAAAGTGAAAAAAAAATGTTCAATAGTGTATAGCTCGAAAACTGCGCGTCGAAAAAACACACATATTGTTTGTAATATTTCTTTACAAAATATTATTCTGGACTGTCTAAAGATCCGAACACGACGACCATAAGCACTGCACGTGACGTGCCAATGAACCGAAATAATTATCGTCTTAGGGTTCGGTGTACAGCAGTCATGTCATGTCACGTGGTGTCAAAAAATTGTCATTAAAAACCCATTACCGTGCTGCTGTAGTCCGAGACCGAATACCATTGATGTGCCCGGCTATTGAAGCATAGACATTTCCTCATTTCCGACCGTAAAATACAGACGTGTCTTTGTGTGTATGATGTGTTTTTTCAGATATTCTGGGAATGGTTTTTGTTTGTTTTCCAAAGATGATAAACACGTATTATATTATATATTGAAAATAAAATCTATGAAATATATTCCGGCAAACGTTTCGGGAAAACAACAATACGGCATTGATTGGAAAACGCGGACATTCGAAAAACGGTCAAGACATATACAGAAAATCTTTAAACAACGTATTTACCTTTATAATTGTTTACCTGCATATTATAGGTATAATTTATTTCGATTGACATTTTTGAACATTTTACGTTGACAGATAAACTTGGCACGTGAACAGTACGCACATTTAGGCCAAGGGAAATGCTGAAGAGTATGATCGCGAATCAAGTGGATCGCAATTTCGCGAAAACAAAGGCGTTTCGGACGATTTTGTTTTCGATTTCAAAATTATGTCACACTGTTTATCAAAAACAAAATTCCGAAATCATAACAGACTTGTTACGTATACGAAACGCTTATTTGCTAAACACTAAAATGTTTTTCATTTATTTTTTTTACCCCTTATTTATGATAGGCACGTACATATATTACAGAAAACACGAACTCGATTGTGTTTGTGCATACCTGATTATCGTACGAAATGGCATCGAAGTCAAATAAACATGTTACTATAAAAACTAATTTTCACAACATAAAGTAAACATTACATATGACTTAAAACTAATAAATTATAATATTTATTATATTTATTAAAAATTAACGCTGTGTGATAATTAAGCAGACAATCACACACTTATATTTAATATAATATAAAGTAATGCTTTTTTATTGTAATATTTTACTACTTTATTAACATAATAATTACATTTATTTTTTTTTTTAATCACCTGCGATATATACAGTTCTCATCTGAGATAATACAGTTGTTCTTTTATATTATATATTTTTATGTTCGAATGGTTTGAAAATATTATAAAGATACAAATTTTCGGAACTTCTGTAAAAATTTCAACAATATAAACGTTGAGCTTCAAACGCGCGACCTACCTATCCTATAAGCACAATGATTATTATCGTTTTTTGTTTAAATAATTTACATCGGTAAGCGCACGAAATGTTTTGTAAAAAAAGACCAACACCGTACGAAATATAATCAAGCCGGATTGGGCCAGCGAGCTACCGAGAAAATCTTGGTGGGCCGGTTATAAGTGTTTGGTAGTAATTTTATTTTTATACGGTAATGAGAAATCGGTGCAAACTTTAGCGGAAAATATAATAATTGAATCGAGTTATTCAATCGCAAGTGGCACGTTGCCCATCCGGCGTTGGACGCAGCAATATAATATTATTTTAAAACCCGACAATCGCATAAACGGCACGCGTTAACGAGACGATAACAATATTACAATAATATAATTACCTCGTACGGACAACGGAGAAAGACGATCTGCGGCGGAATCGGAGGCTGAGAATCTGCGATGGCACGGCCGGTAATGTCGACGAGTGTTCGAGAGTGGGCTTCGTCGTCGTCGCTGCTGCTGCTGCTGCTGCCGTACAACAATAATAATGTTATTGGCGATGGATGTGATGATATACGCGGACGGGTCCTCCGTGACGGTGTGTTGCGGTTTCGACAATAAGCCGTCAAGCAGAAATCTGTATTTTATATACGGCCGCCGGGCGCGGACGTAATTGAGCCTTCGCCCCGAAATTGTATTATCATCCCTTCCGAGTGGGGGTCGCTCCACCCTTTCTCGCGAACCGGTACCTACCGGGCGCGGGACGATCGTCGAATCGCCTAGGGGCCTCCTATATATAATAATATATATTATATTATTATTATCGTCGCGGAAACGATTATCGTATATAGTACGTTATTATTGTGTCGACCGACCTTTTACTCTCTCTCTCTCTCTCTCTCAACTCTTCGCCTTTCCCTCCCACCCAACCACACAGCACACTCCAAGGTTCTGTCTCTCTCTGTCTCTATTTTCGTGTCCAAAATCGAATTCCGTACGGTGGCGGTACAGAGTACAAGAGTAATATATATATATATAGTAGTCGGTCCGCAGTAGTTGTATGTATAACCGACAACAATGCGATATATTTTTATATTATTATCACTCGCAGAGGGGTCGTTCTCGGTGAGAGCAGTACGAACGGCTTAATTTAGCGTCCAGACTTCCCTTGACTATGTACACAAAAATAACAACGACGATGACAACTGCTGTGACGAAAACGTCGACCATCGCGGCCACACTCCAGTCATTACGGTGACGTGTCGTTGTTTCGCAGTGTACATAATGAAATAAAAATATATTATTTACGGCGAGATCAATAATTATAATTAGGGACTTCATGGCCTAAAAAACCTTAAAATATGCATGCATTTATGCCTTGAATAATCACTAAATATGAATTTAAAAAAAAATTTATAGTATTTAATAAAACCTTTTTATTTTAATATCTAGATAATATTTACATAATTATTATTTGTGTCGTATAATTGTTTTTTAACAATCAGGAATTACGTGTGTCGTGTACCAATAAGTAACAATGTGAGTGATCGGCGAGGATAACACAAACATTAATTTTATAATATCTCAGGTCCAGGAAATCTATTTAAAATTATGTTTTTTTCTTTAAAGTTATTTATAAAACTTAAACCTTAATTTCAAACATGGTCAAATATGCACTTATAAATTAAAAATAATCAAATATATAAAATATGCGACTATAAATTTTGAATATAAACTCAAAAACATGCAAACTTATAGAAATTCTTAGTCTTAATTATAATATACAGAGTGTTTCTGAAATAATGAGGACACTATAGTATATACGCGTACTCACTGTGGTGGCCTTATGAGGTAGTTTATGGTATTTTTTTTCATTTTGAAAATCTGAGTTTATTTAAATTATTTTTACAACGTCGTTTTAAACGTAAAAATAAACACTCAAGTGGTATTAAGCGTACTATTCTGGTGACCTCGTTCATTTCTGAAACACCCGGTATATTGCAGTGCGGTAAAAATGGTATATTATAATAATTATTGTGTCAAAAGGTGCGCAGGATGTTGTCAAAGGAATCACACCGACTTTAGGACGAAGTATGTCTACGTTTGAAAAATAATAAAACCAGATATTTTTTTGTATTCGTGATCCGCATTGTAATTATACACAGCTAATTCCGACTCGTTTCTCGGGATCTCGTAATTTAATACTTTTGAAACCACATTAAATCTTCAATTTGCGACTCCTCAAAGTACGGATTCTATATTATATGCATTCAGCTTAAATTTCTGTGAATGTGAAAAAAATGCATTTACACAAAAATTAAGTCAAATTGATTTCCATTGATTATTGCGTATACGAAATGCACCGCATATTATTTTAGATTAAAATTGTCGAGCATGGACTGTAAAATAGTCATGGGCATGCAGTCGGTTTAAAGTTATTTTTTTTTTTTTTTGTCGACTTATAATAAGTAAACAATTTTCATCGTAATATTATGATTTTCCTTGTTTATCTTATTCGAGATTCGATTATGGGAAATCGGGAAGGAAGCCGTATGAACTAACTTTGTACAACGCGGTACCAAAATCGTCTCGTTTATAATCGTGTTGTTTGGCCAACTCTAAAACAATGCCGTTTTTAAAATAATATGTGAGACGTGTGTCGGTGCTCATTAATTTTTGATCATCGATATAACATTTGAGAACATAGAACCAATGGTCTGGTTGCAAACAAGATGTATAAACTCCCGAGTTTTATTCGACGACGACATAAGTGGGTACGTATTATAATTTATAGTTATAGATAGTAATGAGCAAGTCTTGCATTTGACATCAAAATTACGTTTTAAGTTTTTTACGATCTAAACCTTATACAATTTTTGCATTTATCGTTTATCGTTAAAAATAATATTTAATGCGGGGAATGGCTAAGATTGATCACTAAATTCCGTGGAATAAATATTTCTACAAAACAAAAATTGTGATTTTTAAGTAAGTAGATTTTAAATTATTTCGTTTTGCGTCATTTTTTTGTTTAATTATGTATTTATTATACATTTTGTTAATATTTTATTTAATTATGTTTGATTTTGTGGTATTTAATTATTTTTGTTTACCGTTTTCCGTTTTAATTACATTTATAAATTTCAATCTTTTTTTTTTTTGCTATATATAACGCTATAATCATAACGTTACTATAACGTTTGCAAGCCCTTGTTACGAGGTAGGCACATCTATGGCGTGATTCGTATTATTGTTGCATTTCGTTGTGGAATCGCACTCATCGTGATTGGTTTCACACAATTTTGTACCGTTGCTAAAGGCGTTTATCATTAGTATTATTGTCAATTATCGTTATGGCAACTTGCGTGGGTTATTTTATGATAAAAATCAATACAATATTGTATGCAGTGGTGGTAAAAAGTTTTTGTCACAGGGAGGGGGGGACGTGGCTAATTTTTTTATTATACACTGTATTTGATCATATAATTTTTTTGTTACTGTTTTAAATCTATATAATATATAAATTATTGTAAATATTAAAAAAGGTCATGGTGGGATCCACCCCCTCCCCCGTTTGACCAACACTGATCATATTATGATGCGATGCAATACGTTAATAACTCAATTAAAACGCGTTTAATTGTACGCCAAGTTCGAATGTCTTAGTGACGCGCGTTGTAATACTTCGTGAATTTAAATTTTGAACGTGGTGCGGTTCGAGTTTATTTTCTGGATACGTCCATTTATGTATTAATAACCAGCCGTGCCCCACGCCGCGTGGCCAGAAACGACACTATAATATATTTATTGGCTGACGTCCATTTCGGTAAAAATGTACAATAAAAATGCACTCAGACCGTGGCAAGTCCGTCCAAACTTCCGTCGCGCTCACGTCGCGCCTTAACAGAGAGACACTATACTAACTAGGTAACGCACAATAATTATAACAACAACAACAACAATTAAATTACATTTTACCGCCGTGCCATACGCCGATCGGATAGTCGAGCTCCGCGTGACTTATATAGGTACACAATATATTTTAATTTTTGTTTTTTAGAGATGTAAAATTTAACAGTAGGTAGGTACGTTCAACTCAGGAAATCGATAAATGTTTTATGTGTGATTGCCTTTCTTTAAATCTTCAAATAAAGTAGGCAGGTACCCACGACGATACACCTTCGTTTGATTTCCATAATTTTTCAAAAATTTATAAAAGTGTGTAGAAGGTACCTATATAGGTTAAATACATATCATAAATATGTTTCCCTATATTTTGTACTTAAAATGTACCCGGTAAAATTAGCGTAGATTTACTTTTCCCGTAGAATTTACCGTGTACATTTCCCCAACTCACGGGGACCTGTCCCGAGATATTTTACCGAGAGGGCAATCATATGTCTTTTGCCTAATAGAATTTAATTAAGCCATATTTTGCCCCTCCCTCTTCGAGAATTTTCCCCGAGTCCCGTCAATCAGTAATAATATTTAAGTATTATATAAATATTATTTTATTATTTATTCAATATGTATAGTAAATATGTTAAAAAATATCTATAAACACAGTCGCGTCATTATCGTCTCTGCTCAGAATCAGTTTTCGTGTACATTCTATCGTTGAATTCAAATTTAATAGATATACATTACGATGACCTACATAATAATGAGGTACCTATCCATGCTTACTGGAAATTTCCAGTGGAAACCTACTATGCAGCAGATTGATTATCCAGATTTTCAGTTTTGTTATCAAGTTCCCGTAAACGAAACATTTTTTAGTCGGTATTTTTCGTGTCGATCGGTATATAATAGACCATAACAATACGTAATATACATATAATTATAGGTACCTACACGTAATATACGTCTGCACGTCAAGTGTACACGGTCGACCACGTTTATTAGCTGCAACTGAAATCAAAGATAATAGGTGGCAGAGTAAAAATTGTTCGAATCCGAATAAAACTTGTGTTCTGTAAAATGTCAAGATCGATGATAAATTATTATTTTGCGATACAGCGTGTATTTTTAAACCGTCAGAAACCAACGAAAACAATATTATTTATTTCGCCATATTTTACAATCGCGGCTGCGAAATGTGTTTCCGATCACAACTTACTATACTAAATGCCTACTTATTATTTACATATTAATATTATATAATATTATGTAATTCGTGTGTGCATTTGGAAAAACGATTATTTTTTTTTTGTTTTTGTATGCATTTATTTATACATGCACAATATCATACTATTACTATACACACACACACACACACACACACACATATATATTTTTTATTACGCCTCACAAATGTCGGTTGCCAAATACCGTTTCGTTGAACAACAACTTAGCGGTAGTGTGCAGCTCATGCCTGTCATTATATAGTCGCTATTAGAATAGAAATAACACGATGTCTTAATTTTTTTATTATAAACTCTACTAGGCATTCTGTCGATTCGAAAACCGCAACCTAAATGCGTAAAACACTGGTGGAAAGTATAATTTTGAATCGGATACTAGTATTCGATAAATTTTCATGGTAAATTTAGACGATTTCATCAAATCGCGTATTTTGCTATACTGTCAAATACTAATACATTGTATAGATCTTTATTTGGACGTTGGCGTATTTTAGAAAACATAATTACTTATTTTGTTTCAGTAAGAAAATAATGATACATTTATTATACAGATTTACTAATAAGCATTTCGTTTAATCGTAGTATTAGAAACTATTCTAATAATATTATTAAACAAAACGTAATGAATTCTTTAAAAAATATCATTTTTATAATTAGAGTCCCACCCATTGACGTGTACGTAAATAGTTGTACATATTATATTGCTTAAAAAAGTTCTGAAATATTATTATTGTAACGGCAAACCAAAAACTTGTGAACCCAAATCCATTTTTTTCAAACGTATAGCGTAATATATTTTTTTTTTGTAACAAAAAACAGTTTTGTATTGTGTATTGTTGAGCATGAAAAGGCGTCGACATAAGTAGTAGCTAATGAGATTTTGTGTCCCCTCTCGGACGACTTTATATATTGTTATTGTGTAGGTATTCAATATAGGTTTACAATAAAAGGTTGGGTTTTTTTGTTATCTAGTTTAAAAATATTGAGGCTTATCTGTTTTGGTACACAAAAATACATTAAGTATTAAATTATTACAGAGTCCATAAAACTGTGTACATACGCTATACTATAGGCAAGTAGGCAAACGTTGAAAAACACGATAACAACTATAATAATATCTCTTTATAATGTGTAAATTATGTGTATTCACACACATTTCTATTGGACTAAAATCATTTTTTAATCTCAATAATTTTTCTATATCAAATATATGTGCAAATGAAAAAACCACAATAAAGTTCTTATTTTAACGGTTGTCATAAGCCGAACCGACAACCTTACGTTATATCCTCTGTACAGGAGGTAGATACCTACTTCTACGCATCAATAATATATATATTTTTTGACAATCAATTTCGTTCGTTTTCGCTTCTATTAGTTACAATAAAAAAAAAAAAAAATAAATAAATAATTACTAAATTAATTACTCTTCATTTATAGTTTAGAAGCTACGTACAATTATAACAATGTAGGTAACTACACGTTTTACAGCTATCGTTTATCGAATACCTATTCTTCTGGACGCATAATAAAAAACATTATTCACTATCGATTTGGGCTGTCGGCCGAGTAGGTACAATCTCAGCAGCAGCCACATCGACGAAAAGTCCATCGTAACATACATAATTCAGATTTCTGTTTTCTTTTCTTCGCCACTGAAATAATATCATCGTTGGAGTTTGCCCTCTACGTGTTTAGAATATAATACAATATTTTATAATAATGACGTGTGCATCGTTATCTCTTACTTGGGTACCTCCTTTATAGTCGATATTCTAACTACAATGCGGCGGCATGTGCTGTTTTTTCATCATCGCTAAACAAATAGCGAGGCCTACCGAGTGTGATAAAAGCATATAATTATTATGTATATACACGCATGCATATTTACTTTATAGTACGCATTACACTTGAGTTCTATCGCTCTATGTTGTCCGTGTATAATTATTAATTATAATTACCAATATTAAAATATGTTGAAACTAGTTACAAAGGCTGCGAGATTTTTCAACGGATTTTTTTTCAAAAACGTATTTTAAATTTTCAAAAGTATAGGTGAACAAAAGATAAAGTTTATGGCGATTATTACAAAAAAATCACGGTAGTAACACGAACTCAACTTTTAATTTCATTATATCGTTCTATTTTATCACGTCTTTTGAAGCGTATTTTTTTTTATAAAAATAGCAAATAATACGGTACTCTCTTTACTTCTTATACGAGTATACTGCGCGAATCCGCAGGTTGCAGCTGATTTCCGATTTTGTTGAACTGCAGTTATTTACCAACAACATTAAAGCGATATAAACCGATACATACAGAGTGATATTTTAAGCATGTTCGCCTCATTTTTTCCTTTAACAGTATACCGCTTATTCAAATTCTGATTTTTAGATTTTTTCAATATACTCAGAGACCATATTTTCAAATTTCTGATTTTTTTTTGTTCTACTCAAGGAGTGCACTGTGGTGATATAAATTATATTTTCCAAATGGGGATTCCCTATTTATTACTAAAAATTATTTAGCGCATGAATTTTTTTTTTTTTTTGAAAACTGAATCTAAATCGAAATTCTAACGAGTAGTTTCTGAGTTATTAAAATGTTTATACTAAAGAAAATAATCCTTAAAAATGGTTTTACAAAATTATAAACTATATTATGTAATATTAGATGTGGTGTTTATTATACTTAGATCATTTTTATAAATTATTTATATCGATAGTGATTAGTAACTACTAACATTTTAAATTCATCTAAGCCCCCATATCTTCTTAACTCATTGTCATAGACATATTATCTTTAGTACACAGAGTTGTTTATGAACTCAAAAACTACTCGTTCGAATTTGGATATAGTTACATTAAAATTGCCAGAAAAATATCTGCCTTAAGTGGTGTAAAAAAATCTCAAAAATTCGAAAATATTGTCTTCGAGTGTATTTAAAATTTTCAAAAATTAGAATTTGAAAATACGCATAATTTAAACATAAAAATAGGGCAGAAACGCTTAAAAAAACCACCCTGTATACAATATTTATACTACCTATATATAAATGTGTATAGAAGTATGAACAAGTAAATTATAATATAGTTAATATATATCGCGAATACGTCAAAAGACTAATTTCTATACTCCAGAGTCCTAACAATAAACATTGGTTGACAATGACCGATGACTAAC
This sequence comes from Pentalonia nigronervosa, assembly GCA_014851325.1. Classification (NCBI taxonomy): domain Eukaryota; kingdom Metazoa; phylum Arthropoda; class Insecta; order Hemiptera; family Aphididae; genus Pentalonia; species Pentalonia nigronervosa. The sequence continues at coordinate 13,456 of JACXSJ010002327.1, read as the reverse complement.
GTGATCTCATCCACTATATGTGGATATTTCGATTGTCCGATCCCATAATATAATATATTGTGATTTGTGAGGTCCTCACTGTGGGGGGTTGGACGCGCGACAGACTTGTTTCGTTTTAGAATCCGAGTGGATCTATATAAGAGAACTACCTACAATATTGGTTTTACAGTGATGACGAATTTTTTCTTCTCCGGAAAACGCTTTCAAATATAGTTAGGCACGACACGTGCCATATACCACGGTTATAATAATAATAATAATATAATCTATTTGCCTGTACAATTGTTATAGTTACAGTAAATGCGTATGATTAACGCATGACCCGCACGAAATTAAGAAATCGTCTATACAGTTACATAATTATCTATCAAAATGACAAAATTGAGTCACGGACAGTGGTCGAAATGGCTGAAGATAAGTGGAGAGATGCCTCACAATTCAGATTTCCTGATATCATCATAATATTCTTCGCACCTTATATAATATTTTTTTTTTTATAGTTCACATTTTGTTTATGCATCAAAACACTACAATATTTTTTTATCATAAATAATCTTTAAAATTAAACAAATAAATAACATATTTTCAAATTTAGTAGCAAAAAAAAAAAAAATAGCAAAATATTGCTACTTCCCTACTTATTGTCATCGATATTGTTATTGTTCTGTGATATTAATGATATTATATCATTAGCTCTAAATACGGGTATAGATAATATGGTTGCGAAATGGCCTATACTAAACAACACGATTAGCCGGGCGCCCCGGCCTGAATGTTATAAAACGATTATTTTCATAGAAAAAATAAACAATTTTCTTATATACAAATATAAAAAATGATAATAAGTATTTCATTTTAAAACACAAGTCTTGGGAGGGATGCGTTATTCAAGACAAAACAAATAGAGGGATGATGAAAAATGTAAACACAAAAAAGTAGAGGGACGCTATCCCTCTGTATCCTCTTCGAGCACTGGTCGCGGGCTCACGTGTACGAGTAATAAACATATATTAATATACCGAAGAATTTACCAGCCACGTTATAAATTATAACACGTGCACCGCGGTGATGTAGGTACATCAACAATGCAATAATACAAAATATAATAGTAATAATATGTACTTACCTTACTATTCGGGTTCAGTGGGATATTGTATATTGTCATCTATATTTATACGCACATAATATGTAGTTCACGTACAATAAGTATGCGGAATTAAAACATGTCGGTTTTTCGACGACAACGTGTGCACAGGTGAAAAAAAAATACCTACCCATGTGCGCGCACCACACACACACATAAACAATATAAAAATAATATAATACGACACGTCACATATATACGATGTGCGGCACGTGGTAAAGGCACACATGTACATATATGATATTTCGTACATTGTAGCCATATATTATGTAGGTAGAGGTGCAGCCGGAGTTGCACGCTTTGCACACGCCATCCAAATAGTAACAATAATAATAATAATAATAATAATAATACGATATATATATATATATCGAATATTATATTTTAAACCGGGAGGCAGGGTGTATGTATATAATGCGTGTTTTTCTTTTGGCACGAGTCTGCTGGCCTACAACTGTATAACATATCGTATCCGAACGCAAATAATTATTACCGTTTTTCCTCCTTTTAACCCCATCCCCCTCCCCCCACCCCACCGAGCACACTCGATTCACCGAAACTCGTACAATATTTAACACAATGACACACACAAAACGTCACGGTTGCACCGGTCGGTCGTCGCGAACACACCGGGCGAAAAACTTCCTAGTGTCACACCTGCTGATTCTCATGCCGCCGCTGTTGCTGTCGTTTGGGGGGCGACGGACAAACACCGTTAGTGGGTTAGTAGTGCGGTTCGCGAATATTATTATTATATTTCGTCGTTTATTATCGTCGTCATAGCGGCTCGCACGCACGCCGCTGTTGTGTCGGTCCCGTCGGCTGACGAGCGGGCGGCGGCGGCGGCGGCGGCGAGGCGACCTTTCAACGGGAACCGTAAACACCGAACATAATATTGTGTGACGCGCAGCTGCTCCGGTCCGCGTGCTGCTGCGGCGTTGCGCCCGTGCTTGCGACACACACGCGCACAATGCGCTCACCCACTCGTCCCTGACCACCCCACCCCACCCATCGAGCCGCAGGGGGATGACGTTTATTGTGCGGCCGCGTATAATACAATACAAGAGCGTCGCCGTGTCGGCAGCAGTCCTCTCCCTCTCGCTCACACCCCGCGCGCAGTGTGGTGCGTGTGCCTCGGTCTCTCTCGTCTTGGCCGAAGGGGGTAGAGTGCGACGAGGCACAATCGTCGCGGCGGCGGTCGTCGTCATGACGAACATAATGCGCGAGTACACCGTCGGGCACCACCATTATTGTGCGCGCTGCACATTATAACGATGATAATAATAATAATAATATGCGATGCGAAAAAAAGGAATTGAAATATATTATATAGGTACACGGTATTAAATTATTGTTGTATTTCGAAAAATCCCACGCGACGACTCCGCGCGCCATCGCACGACCGTTATTCTCATTATTATTATTGTTGTTGTTGTTGTTGTTGTGCAAAATACGTATCTTGGTCTATTATAATAATAGATGCATATCGTGCAGCGGGGTGGTGTCCGAGGTCACGTGTTCGTATACGAGATGGTGATAAAATAATGCACAGCGGTCGTCAGATTTCTCGATTCGGCGAAGACACCGTCGTCGTCGTCTCCACATCGATTTATTATTCGAGTAAATGGATGAAGTCCACTCCCACCCACCGGACATTCCCCCCCCCTTCGCACAACCAAGGGTAGACACCCCTCGCATTGAAAAAAAGAAAATTATTGTTCGGCGATTTACTACAGTAATCATTAAATAGCTGGTACCTACCTGTAGCCCGTGATATTATATGCCGTTAAAACATATGACATTGCCCATCTATGTCTAGTTTTGTTGTTATTTCTCCATATACTGCAACAGGTATTTGTACCTTGGTAAATGGTCAACTTTAAACGAGCAAAATATATAAAATGAAGTTAAATCGATTTAATACTCACGAATAGGGCTAGGAAAATGATGAACCTATAGTAAAGGCGTTCATGGTATCCATGAAAGTGATTCACTCGATACATACTGTACAGCAGAGAGGTTCCCTCTTGCCGACCTTCTTTAATATAATAATAATACAAAAAAAAGATATAAAAATATTTCAATCTAAAAACAAATCAGCTGTAATAACTATAATATCATAGAACGTTTCTTATATACATTTGCGTTTTTTGAAAAATTAAAAAAGTCAAAATAAAAATTAAAGTTATGCACTTGAATACATGATAAATAAACTTGTACCCGGTGTGCAATTAGGACAGACTCCTGTAAGATGTGGCATGCAATTCGAACAGACCTCTGTAAAAGATGGCACGTAATTCGGATGCAACCACGAGCTGTGTCCTAATGATAAAAGAGATATACAGAGTTGTGTCCTCATAAAAATTCTCGATTTTATAAAATTATAATATTACATTATTGAAATTATTCGTGTAGTTATTTTTACTTTAAATTTATACTAATTATATGAAACAACATTTATTATTGTTTGGTGAGGTTAAATTTTTTATTAAAAAATATTCAGAATAATGTATATTTATTTTTATTTGTTAGTATAATAATATGACAAAACAACATTATTTATTCTCATTTTTCGTGTAAAAAATATGTAATATTATAATGAACAAATTTCATTATTTAAATTCATAAAAATTGTTTTGTTAAAATTTTTTTCCAGTGTGTAATAATTTCTACTTTTAATTTACTTTTAATTAGGCAAAACTCGTATAATCTGAGACAACTGAGGGACACAATTTGTGTGGCCTGAAAAAAATCGAGGGATACAATTTGTATAACCTGGAAAAACCAAGGGACACAACTCGTTTGCAGCTTGTATGACGACTGTTGTGCACCTCCTCTACGCTATATACCGCGGTCACGGTTCTGGTCGACAAAAATCGTCAACTTTACGGTTTGGGAATTCTACCTCCTACTCCGGCCGTCAGTACGTGGCAACAGGCTGTATTATTATACTTAAGCCCGTTTGTGGTCATAATATACACACACGAACTGCATTTGATTGTGCACCGATATCTTTTCCCTGGTAGTTTGTAATTTGTACCAAAATAAGACCCTATTCATGACTAAAAATTGCGTGTTTTCTCCGAACATTGCGCATCATAGTTTTAAATTTTTATGATGGTCAAAATATTGGTACGATCCATAAAATATATGATAACAAAAGAATTTTTTAGTTTTTATCTGTGAAAATCAATAAGAAAAAAGTCTCTGGGTCAAAAAGTTTGAAAATTTAATACAACGTTTCTTAAAATTTTTTTTCTTAATAACAGTTTAAAAATATTAAAAAATAATTAACACAATTTTTTTTCTAAGCATTTTAAGTTCATATTTTGATAAAGTTTGTCAAAAGTCACAAAAATTCGCAAATTGTTTTGTAGCTAAAAATGATTGGGTACTTGAAATTTTTAAAGTATATTATTACGTTTGGCACAATGACATTTTTAAATGTTAATTGAACCTACTGTATTACTAATAGTAAAATAAATTATTTTAATACCAATAATATTAAAAAAATATACTTAGTAAAATAGACCGCTCAGAATCGTTTTTCTAGTATAATAATTTATCATTGAATTCAAATTTAACACATCCATTGCAATGACTCACTCGAGACCTACTGTAATAGCAAAGTGGTATCCACTTTTCTACCTTTTTTAAATAATATATTTTGAAGAATCTGAAAAATTGTTCTTAATATTTGATGGGTTCCTACCTTTCTATTGCTACATACCTTGATGTAGTTATAACAACAATTGAGACTTATTATACCATACATTTTATGATTCTTTTTTGCAGTAACTAAAAATATAACGTTTTCTCAACATATTCAAATTATATTGGCCTACTCAGTGACGACACGGTACACTCGAGTCTCACCCTAGTTAAAATTTAGGCTGAACAACTCAATCTACTTAGTATATTACTAATGATTCACTTACTTATAAAAATAAATGCATAACACGTTTAGCAATCACACAAGTCCTCTTAGAAATTAATAAATAGTATTGTCTCGAGTCTCGAGATAAATTCCAGAAAACCCTCCTATATGTATAGATTCTAGAAAAATAACTATCATGGAGGGATCTACTTCTCTCTAAAATTCACTTCAGGAAGTAACTTAATTAATGTCAAAGTTAATTTAAATTTTGGTATTTTATTAATTCTTCTATAATATAATTACTTATTTGCTTCGTGTGTATACTGTGGTACTTTACAGTTGACGGTTTTACATTATTATAATATAGTTTTAAAATTAAATCATACTTTTAATTTTCATTATTTTTAAAAAATAAAACAAATTCTTTTTTATCTCCCCGAAAACCGTATTTAGGCTAATGCAAAATCACACGCATTAAGAGCAAAATGAAATTGATTCTGTTGTTACAACCAATAGTATAGTTACAAATTTAGTTAAAAAAAATTGCAATATCGAGAGACCGTATGTCTTTAAGACATTTATTAAAGAAAATGGATGAAAAATTTGTGCTTATTATGATTTAAGTATTTACTAAAATAATTAGTGAGACATAACTGTTTTTCGTAAATAATAAAATTAATTTAATCAATACACACAGTTATATTGTATTTTGTACACACAAAATACAATAGACTAAACAAGATGTTTAAACATAATTAAACGTTTATTACCCTTTTTTCAATAGATTTAATTTGTTTGCAGTTTTTACCAGAAGTCTGATTAATTTATTACACCATTTATATTTTATATAACATACTTTTTTAAAGTATTTATAATACTGGTTAATTACTAATTGTATAGTATTATAGGTAGGTAACACATTTCTTCATAAAACGATACATAATATTGTAAAATAATAATATATAATATATAGATAATAATTCCTAGTATTTGTATTTATTATTATTTATTCTTTGGGTAACTGTGGCTATTGGATTTTAAATTACAAGTAAATTTAATATATTATTTAAATTATTTGGCAATAACTTATAATATTATGTACTGTCAAGTCTTAAATATTTCACTTATAGATTGTAATTATTAATTAAAACAAAAAAAATAAAATCCTCTTAATAACTTTGAATTAGGTAATTGGATTTTTTGATGAATACTATTAAAATATATTTAAGGTACCTATTTAAATGACGTCTCATCCGCAAGTGTTGTGACCGTCACATTCACAAACATAGTACTTGTTAAATTTTTGTGTTCAGCAAAGCCAAACAACACAAAATCTGTTCTGCTCAACACAAATTCACAACACTGTTCGTTTGTATCTTTGGAAGAACTGAGATGGAGAAAATGCTTGCGAGTGCGATGTCCTTTTTAAGGATTCGTTGTAGTACCGATCGAGGGATTCGGACAAGATGTTGGAAATCTACTTATTGTTAAGTATGAGGCGTTTAGTTATAATGTGTTTTTTTTCCCTTTTAAATCGATAAGATTATTATTATAAATATATATTTTAATTTCAAATATATCTTTAAAAATATGTAATGGCACTCTGAATTAGCTCTTGTGTACAACAGGCTATACACAGACCTGTCGTTAGATATTAATTTTCGAGCTAAAGCAAAAATAATTATTGTGATCTATTGTCGATATTAATTTAATTTAGTCTCTTTAATTTCTTTAAAATTGTATGTCGCCCTTAAGCAGCGCATGTACCCATAGGCACAACTTGACCTAACTTTTAAGGGGTGCTAAAATTATGAATACAAACCTATCTCTGCACTAACCCGTGATATTGAAAAATAAACAATTATGATAATATATAAACCTAATATTTTACAAGTTGAAACAAAAATAAATGTATAATTTTAATCCATTTTAAAACTATTTTCCTTGTTTTTATTCTGTATACTTATCGAATACTGATTCTGTTTTTATGTTATTTGCAAGATCCCTTTAAATAATTAAAAATGAACGTCAACCAGTTTTTAATTCGTTGTATACTTGGAAAACTGTAGAACTTATTGGAATCGTAACTGCAATTTGAAATAACTTGTTAAAGTTAGGAAAATCCTTTTTTATATAATTTTTATTTAATAAAAACGTTAAATAAAAAAACCGCTGTTTTGTCACATTATTTTGGTGTTTTACGATAGAAGCCAGGGGGTGTTAAAATAAAAACATTCCTAAGCACTCCTAGTTGCGCCTATACTTATACCCTAGCAACGTGCTTAACTACACAAGTTACATTGAATAATGTATATGATATGAACAAAATATTAATTATTTTTGATATTTTCTATATATTTAAATGTTAAGTAGGTAAGTACCTAATTGTACTTTGTAAACTTATATAATTAGATAGGTTTCAAACATAATTATTATTAATGTTATATTTATACATAGTTATAATATATAATAGTACATAGTTCGTATATAATATTTACCGGAGTGCTCAGTTATTACGACATTTACTGAATAGTAAATAAATATAAATTTAAAACATCAACATATTAAATATAACATACGATTAATTTCTTAATTCTTATATTTAAACTATAAAATTAATGTTTGAGTACAAGTACAGTCGATAAGGATTTGACATAAAACTCGTGAAATAATTATTCGATTTAATTAATTTTTACTGAACATAATGCCATTATAATGGTCTATTAAATCGGTCTATTAAAACGGTCTTTATTAAATGTTTTCAATAAATTTATCTTAATTAATTCAAAAAAAAAAAAAAAAAAAATTAAGTAATTAAGATACAATAACATATTACTATCAAGTGCTCACCGCGTAGAGAAATGATTTTGTGTAAAATGTCAACATCTAAGCGAGAGATTTAGAGTGTCTATAGTTGACTACAACTTTGAAAAATCGTTATTATTTAAAATTAATAATTTTTTCTTGTTATCAATTTGTGTATTCATTTTACGTTTATATAATATATAATATATTAAAGCTGAAAGTTGGCTGGTTTAAAAAACAAATACTGCGGTGTGCTCATTGTTAAGTTACACCAGAATTCTACTGTTTTTTAGTTGGAACTAAAATAATCGTTAACTCAATATAGTTATTCAAATTAATTTATAATTAAACAGCTTTAACTTAACTTATTCAATTTTGTATGATAACTTAATTTAAACTTATTTTTAAAAAGAAATGTGACTGTCAAGCTTTGTTAATTAATATAATTTTTAATTATTAGCTATTGCTTAGTGAAAAGTATGATAACCAGTGGCGATCGTCGACTGAGTAGCTTTTTGCGAAGCCTCTGAATACTATGCTTTTTTTATTTAACCAATATTTCAGAAAATAAAATTATAGACTATTGAAAATCAGTGTAAATAAGATTAAAAATAATAAGTTGTTACAATATTATAATAATAGTACCTATAAATAAGTGAATTTTGAAGAGATTTTGTTAAAACATAATGTATAAATTGCCATAAAGCATTAATGCTAAAACTACATTTTATATGACATAGTAATTCCGTATAATGTTTAAAAATATTGTTATTTTCAGTGATCTTATAATTTATAATGAGTAATGACTAATATTTATGTACAAGTGTAATGAACTTAGTGCCTGGATTGGAAATTTATATGACGATGGAAAATAGATTTTTAAAATATAAAAAAATTATGCAGGCGTTAACATTTTTTGATCCTAATAGATTTATGGATATAAAAATAACATTTTAACATGCTTTAATAGAGATAATGAAAAAGTTTTCAATAATTTTTGTAAAACGATTGGACTACAACCAAATATAAAGAACTAATTACTTTTTCAGCTTCATATGATTTGGTAGCAGAGTCACTAGAAGGTGAAATCAAATTTGACGATTCAAAAGAATCTGAAGTGACTGATGGTGACGAAGACATTATTATTTAAAAATCAAAAAATGACCGAAATATTCACCGATACTAAATTCAAGACAAAAATTCAACTTGTAGTAAATGTAGAGTTGCTAACATAATTTGTATTGCGTTCACTAATCTATACTTAGCATATTTTTATTTTTTATTATTATTATAAAGTATTCCTGACAGAATCATTTAACTTATTGATAACATTTTTGTTTTCTTAACAGATTAACAGTTGATAATGCAAACATGTTTACAAATTATTTACAACAAATTACAAGAATTTACATCGATAAATATATAAATGGTACAATAAAGTAGAATAATAGTAAACAAATTATATAGGTATAATATTTTTTTAAAATAAAAGCTTTTTTTTTTTTTTATTTTTAAATTTGTTATTGATGTTGAGATAGAGCATCATGGGGACGTCTACGCTTGAGCTACCGGAGAGTAGGATTGTCACTGAGTTTGAAGTATTTTGTGCTTTTTGCGTTGTTTAATCAACCAAAAAAGTTGACCGTGAGAATTTGTATGCAGGCTATAATTGTTGGGAGTTTGAAGTCTGTGTGAAGGGCTTCGATTCTGACAAACCGAGGCGCGTTGGATATTGTTCATAGTATTTTTGATTGGAAGACTCGAATTTGTTTTATGTGGGATTTAGCTTAAGCTCATTTAGCTTATGCTTAATCCTACATGCTATGTAGGATTTAGTTTCCACAAATAGGGGCAGTATAAAGTACTAATGGTCGTAGGATTTGCTTGTAAAGAAGCAGAGAACATTTCCAACTTAAGAGTGTTTAACGGTTGATTGAGGGTTAAAAGATTTTAAGTCGTTGGTAACCTTGTTGTAGTTTCGAAGAAGTGTGCGGGTTCCAAATTAATTTTTTGTCTAAGATAACTCCTAGATATTTTATAGTTGAAGATCATGATATGTTATCACTATTAAGTACTAGAGTGGGTGGGGTTTGGGTCGACGAAGTGTGAATAATACTGCTGTGCTTTTTGAGGGATTTAAGATAATCTTCTAGTTTTTCACTCAGCACTTTATTTTGTTTAAGTCACTCTGTATATTTTCAGTGGCAATGTGGGCGTCAATGGAGGTTGAATAGACAACACTGCTATCAGTGTAAAAAGGAACTTCTGTATTAGGTGTAGGTAGTAGGAAAGTCTGCGATGTATAAATTAAAATGCAGGAGAGAAATTTTGGATCTTTGAAGAACACTGGTTGTTAATTGTTTTATTTCCGAGTTAGAGTCGTTTATAAGAACTGAAAAACAGTGATTGGAGAGGAAGGATTTAATTATATTGTAAATTGCAGAATTAGTATTTAATGTTTTTAATTTGTACAGTAAGCCGTCATGCCAAACACGATCAAATGCTTGCGCAATATGTAAAAAAGCTGTACCAGTATCAAGTTTTTTTTTCAAAACTGTCATTTATATGTTCGGTTAGGCAGAGGAGTTGTTGAGTGGTCGAATGTTTTGGTTTAAAACCAAATTGATGATACGGTATGGCTTCAGTTGCATTCAGGTGTTTTATTAATCTGGTGTATATGATTTTTTCGAATATTTTTAAGACTGAAAGTAGTAGATTTATGGGTCGGTAATTGTTAGGGTGACACTCGAATTGTCTTCAAAATTTAGGTAAATGATATTTTTTCACTCGAATTACCTCCTATAGCATACCTAAATTATTAACTAATATATAGATAGTTGTATACATATACTATCGTTATTATATCGGTTTCCGTAGTGTTTAAAAATATTATTTTTAAGACATACAGTATTTTCCAGACCGATTAATTTGTCGAATGCAATAATCTTGTCAATTATCAGTTAAAGATTAGTCCATCATCACCAATTTGACATATTCAGTTTTGTTTGCGTGACTGTTACCATCAAATAACACGTTTATACATAGGTACATTATAGTTTTATAAAAATGAACGTTGTTAGCGTTATTAGCAAAAAAGACAATTCGATTTTAATTTGTGATGGTTTTATTATTAATTATTACTGCTGTGTCGGTCTGTTTACTAAAATATTTATAATTCTATATAAACTTAATTTTTAACTGTATAACAGCTGATATATATTTCATCTAAATTATTTGATGTATTGATTATTGATATTTTTTAATTTTTGAAACAGTATATTTGCTAAAATTTTATACATGTATATATTATTAATTGTAATTATTATTTAATTTATTAATATTTCCTTAATGTAAAGTTATAAATCGATTAATTATAGCTATCGGAGGTGATTTCAGTACAATGAGGGTCACTACCTAAAACATGAAGGGATTCAAGTGAATAATATTTTTGAGACAGGAGGCAATTTAAATAACCTTTTTTAAAAAAAATTCATGGGAGGCCATTCGTGAGTGCCTACTGTTGGGTTTGTGTTATCTTTTCCAGGTTTTTTTATCATTATAATTAAAGCTTTTTACCATTCGGTTAGAAAATGGCCAATTTTTAACAATGAATTGAATAAGATAGACATATATATTATTGCTTTTTTTTTAGAATTTTTTTTTAATAAAGCATTTGTGATGAGATCGTGTCCTGGAGATTTTCTGTTTGGTAATATTTTTATTATTTCAATAATTTCAGTAGGAGTGGTGTAGGGAAGTAAGTTTTGAGGGAGAATATCGGGTTCAGCTAGTTTATTATACACCACAGTTTCTGTTTCGATTTCTATCATATCATTCGGCAAAAATGTATTTTCCAGAGTTTTAGCAAAAAATTCGCATTTGTCAACATTTGTGCTTAGGTAGACGTTATCCGATTTTAATGGAGGTATATTACAGGCATTTGGTTTGATTGAGCGCCTAGTAGCCGGATAAAATGTTGAGTCTAATGAATGAATTATGGATAGGTAATTTTGTCATGATGCTATTCTGTGTTCTTTGAGTAAAGTTTTGACTTTTTTTGTGAGGTGATTTAGATTTTTCCGATCTTCAGTTCGTCTATAAAGTTGCCACAGTCTCCTGATTTGGTGTTTTATTTTTATCAATTTTAGAATTGAAGTAGATATTTGAAATTGTGTGTCATTTTGGGATTTATTGCTTGACGGATTTGAACAGTGTTCTGCTGCTAGATGAATAATTTTCTAGAAACGTTTTGTGGTTTCGTTGGCTGAAGCAGTGTTATTTTATATTTTTCGAAATTTTTATATTATGTGTAATATAAGTTGTAAATTTTTCCCAGTTTGTTTTACCGTTTATAAGATTTTGTAGCTTTGTAGATATATTTAGGACACCCCTTACTGTAATTTTTACAGGCAAGTGGTCTACTTAGCATATAAATTTATATTAACTCTTTTATGCACATAAGTAGATTGTAAAAGATCGTTTTTCAAAATAAAAATATTAAAAACAAAATTAAGATCATCAATAAGTCAAGAGTTGTTTTAATCTTTGTTACTTATTAGCATTGAAAGTGACAAATTTCCTGATTTAGATGAAATAATAAGTAATGTTAGATATGCATATTTATCAACAAAATTAAAAAAATTGCTTTTTCATTAATCATCAATATTCATAATTTCTGTGTTTAATTATTTAATATACATAAATATATTGTAAAAATATGTTCAAGGCCCCACGTCTTCCTAATTACACCTAAGGGGGCCTTTTTTTATTTAGCCTATTAAGTAATGTGTACCCAAGCCGCCACTGATACACCACAATAACTAATAACTAGGGCTAAGGACTTCTAAAAGTTTGTATGTTTTTCAATAGTCATTCAAAACATAGCTAAGTAATAAAGAAATTTGTTTCATAACATTACGATTTTATATTAAAAATTTATGGTTGCATATTTTACATATTTGAACATTTTTCATTTATAAGTGCATATTTGAACATTTTTGATATAAAGGATTAAGTTTTATAAATATTTTATAAAAATAGCAGTTTTAAATAGATTTCTTGGACTTGACATATTATTTTAATGGCTTTATTTACATAAAATTAGTGTTCGTGTTATCCTCACCGATCACTTGCATCGTTACCTATTGGTACATCGCACACGTGATTATCAATGGTTAAAAAATAATTATATAATACAAATTACAATTATGTAAATAGTATCTAGATATTAAAATAAAAAATTGTTATTAAATACTATGAATTTTTTTTTAAATACATATTTTAATAGAATATTTAGTATTTCTTTAGGGAATAAATGCATGCATATTTTAAGGTTTTTTAGGGCATGAAGTCCCTAGCCCTACAAATAACTAACGATTAATTATACGTAAAAAATATAAATGTAATAATTAAGATATTATAATATATATATATATATATATATGTTACGGTAAATGATGTAAACGTGGTAAAAGACGTCATTCCCCGGTAAATGACATCATTTACCTAAAAATTGGTAAACGTTGTAAATGCAGACATTCTCCGGTTATTGTTGTCAATCACCAGTTTAATTGGAGAATGATGTTCAATAACGAATAAGCTTCGTTAGTTGAAAATATCATGACGGAAGT